>BOPN01002083.1:60000-72500 GCA_017312705.2 Penaeus japonicus | reverse complement strand
AGTACCTGAACCCCCCTGTCCCATGTGCGGAAACCCCGATTTCCATACAAACGAGTGAAAAAGTTATTCTTCTTCCTTCACTCCTTCCTCTCTCCTCGCCTTCCCCCTTCCCCCTTCCCCCGTCCTCTCTCCCACCCCATACAGTCACACTAGACACAGTAGAAGATGCTTCATAATTTTTTTTTTTATGTAGCGTGCAGTAGCGACCCTCTTAAACTCATTTCCGTATTTAGATCTTTTTTTTTTCTTAGCGTTGTAGTTCAGAAGGAATGCATTTTTTTTTTTTATCACGCAGGATGTACATGAGTAATTCACCCTTCATTTATACTAGGGTAGATTTGTGTAGACCTCACCGTCGGGGTTAGAATTCTCGAATGGCCTGATAGCTTCCCCCTCTAAACCCCGACGTTTCTCTTTCGAACGAAAATAAAGTCTTGGGATGTTCATCTCCACAAACCATTCACACAGACCCTCGAACGACGCGATCGACCGACCAGTCGCTTGCCTCTTTGTCTTTGCCTTGTGGTTCCCCAGCAGCCTCACTGTGTCGCCACTGTGAGAATCCCCTTGCGTTGCGGGTTAGTTCCGAGGATGAGGTGTCGAGGAGCTAAGGTGGAACTCGAGGTTTGATTCTCAAGTGGGCGAGTTTTACCCTTGTTTTCAGGTCAGGTTATGTTTTACGGTTGAGAAAAGGAAGTGGCTATATCCATGTTTTTTTTTCCGATAATGTGGTTAACGATCTGTATATAACTCTGTATATATGGTTGGCATAAACTGAATTCCTATATGATCTTCAAGTGAAATCGAGCTTAAGAGATTCCTTGTATAATGCACAAGATCGCCTGTCACGTCACATATTTCCCCATTGTCTGCTACGGCCATGGGGGAGAACATCTATCTCATTCTCTATTCCTTCTTCTCCAGCACACTTCATCTAATCAGGAAACCCCCTTAAAATACAAACTAAAGATCTAACTTGTTACAGTTAGAAACTAACGTAACAGAAGCATAGCAAAAGTGAAATATTTAGACATAACCCCTTTTTCTCTAACAAACCTTCCTTTTTGACGCTACCAACACAGTACGCCAGAAACACATCCCAACCAAATGACACGTCTGTTTGGTTTAGCCTGTGGTTTTTTTCATTCGCGGTTCGCCCTCTTAACATTGCGGTGTTCAAAATGAGGTATTTGAGACTGATTCTAAGACTAAGACAAAGAAAAAAGTCGACAACTGCAAGAACGGCCAACTAAACTTCTTTGGAACCCGACATTCTTACACGAAAGATTCAGGATGGAAGATTGCCTTTATATTAGCTCCATCAAATGAACTTGGACAGAATGGCTAGTAGGTGGTGTCCATCAAAAGTCGCAACTCTAGAGCTTTTTACGGAAACTTGGAATCTCAAGATTTATCAAAGAGAAATCTTAAAAAGGATGTTGAGAAGAGATACTATTTTGTTTACAGTGTTATCTCGCTTCCATTGTTTGACATATGTTACATGGTCACTGAATAAAAGGCCGTGCCTTATTCTTGCAAAAACAATAATAAGTATACCATATACAAAAAAAAAAAATAATAATAACATCACTGCTTTAGCGAATTGCGTAATTCTGAAGTCAAAGTAAAGGGCTCTAAAAGCAGTTTTTTTTTCTCCCTTGCACGTGTTATTTCTGTTATTTCCAAAGACTCCCGAATGGAGATTGACTCGTCCAGGTAATGTTCTCTTTTGACTCCCCACCCCCCACGTGCGCAGCTCTGACACGACAATTAGTTGATGAGGATTTACAACAGACAGATAAAGACCCTGTTAGCAATGCTGTCCCGATTCTGAAAACAAGTGAAGGTAGACTAATGAAAAACATAGACCTGTAGGAACATTTTACTGTTTGCTTTTGTTCATGGAAAAACAAAAGACAGTCAGCACACGCTTAAAGATGAGACAAATGATAGGTTAGCACTGCTGCCATTAACACTTCCCTCGTCTGCTTGGCTCTTTATTTGTGTTAACTCGAATCACTTCTGGAAGATTGGGCTAATCCTAATTCTCTTACTTAAAAAAAAAAATCTCCAAAATAATTGAGCACTATGCTATACTAACGAATATTTAACACTATAAACCTCATACTATAAAATAAGCTTTTATCACTACGTCTTTTTTTATGTTATTGGAAAAGGGAAGCAGAACGATTTTTATAAATCTTTGCCTTCTTTATTAATGATGATGCTCTACCATAATGTGTTGATGGTTATGACAATGTTAATGGTAAAGGCAATATGATAATTATTGCACCACAAAGAAAGAGATCCAAATGTTGACCTAAAAGACAGATGTGAATATTGATATTTCAGGACATTACATCTGCAACCTGTTAATTACCATCACCTAAATCATTTCAGTTATAACAAATATATCCTAAACTTTTGAAGAATGCTCTTTTTGTATACTTCCAACGTTTTCTGGCTGCATATTAACTTTTTTTTCTCTCTTAACCTCTGCTTGGATTTTTCTTCCTTAAAGCTAATCCGACTTTACGGGAATGGTTTTTACGTTGCAGTGCTTCTCTCTCTGGCGAGTTCTTTTGTTCAGAAATATTTTGCCATGGTTATATTTTTCCTAGTTTGTTTCCAAGACTAATATTTACATTTGCGTTTCACCTTCATTCTTTAAACACCCTTTCCCACTCTTTCATTATTTTTCTCGCCCGAATTGTCTTTCCATATCCTACATCAATTTTTTCTTCTTCCCTTTTCCCCAAACTACGTCAACTCCGATGGCGACGTCGACCTCGCTCACGCCACGTCGCGGGAACAGAGGATCCCCGTAGTGCACGAACGTCGCCGCTTCACGGACGTCATGGACGAGGAAATTGACGACGAGCGAAAGAGGACGGCGCTGGACCGGTACACGGCCGGGTTTGTGAGAAGCAGAATGGAAACGTGCTCCCTCGATATGCCGAGGAGAGTGAAGCAAGAGGTAAGCTTCGTCGGCTGAGTTCAAAGCATGGTGGGTAAGACGAGGCGTAAAACCCGATTGTGAAATATCTATCTGCAAAATAAGGAAGGAAGAAATTCCGAAAATGCTTAAAGTTTGCCGTAGATGCGGAAGAAGATGTCACCATATACTATTCTCCTGTCTTTCCAAAGGTGACGTCCCGTCTTTCCATCTACGACGATGTGGTGGCACTGAAACAAGGCGCCCATTACGGCACGGCGCCCTTCTTCAGGGAGAAGCCCAACACCTGCGCCATCACGGACGGCTGTCCTCTGACGCTTTCTTGTGTCTTCACCGGCGACCCAGAACCCGTCGTCCAGTGGTTCAAGTAAGAGTAGACACTTGCCTCTTTATATTTAAGAGGCTCCCGACTTATCAACCGGAGCCACTTCTAGCTGTTCTTATCTTTTCAGTTATTAATCCTTTCAGTGAACGTTCTTTGCACAATCAGACGATCTACATGAACATGAATTTAAAAAAATGAATTTCGTGATATTCAGACACTTCAGATTAACATTGTACTACATGTATCCCTATGTATGTTATATTGTCCATGGGTAATGGGGGAAACATTCTCCGTTGATACATGTGCAGTGGAGCGAAATAAAAACATGAAAAGTGTGAAAATAATAAAGAAATATGACTGTGCCCAATCGCCATTATAAAGATAAATGAGTCTATTTGCAGTACATGTAGCTTTGAGTATCACCCCCATAACCCTGGCCCGCAGCTGAACCCCGCTCTCTCGCCCTCACAGAAATGACATCATTTTGGGTGAAAACTCGCGGGTGTCCATCCACACCGCCAACGGCCGCTCCACCCTCACCTACCAGGAGTGCCACGATTACGACGTCGGCCTGTACAAGGTAGTGGCCAGGAACACCCTCGGCCAGGTCACCCACCGATTCAGGCTTGTCCAGGGTCACATTCCAGGCCCTTGTGACTCTCCCGACGTGACTGAAAAGTCAGATACCGAGGTCTTGCTTCACTGGACTCCCCCTGCAGATGATGGCGGGTCACAGATCCTGTGTTATCACCTGCAAATGAAGCTCCCAGGTGGGTATTAAGGGCGCCAGTCCCTTCCTGTGCACTGCGATAAATGTAGAACAAACATGGATGAGAATGAATAGTGCCACAATACAGGATATATAAGTAACGCATCGATATCATATCTTCATCAGAACTTAACTGATGACAGTCATAGAGGAACAAAAATGTAATTGTTGTATTATGTGTATAGAATTAAATCAAACATACTTATCACGTAATACACCCAGTGGCATTATTATCTTGAATAACAATGGAAGAGTCATTCATTATACATACTATCAACGGGTTACATAAGTTACCATTACCCCTTAACCATTGCAGGTGAAACAGAATGGAATACCATAAGCAGCAACATCGACCATGAGTTCTTCGTGGTGAAGGGTTTGGTGGAGAATGCAACCTACCAATTCCGAGTTGCAGCGAAGAATTTCATGGGCTGGGGAGACTTCTCAGTTGGCACTGCGGCCATCAGAACCACTGCTGCAGGTGGGCTGTCTAGATGGCGTCTTGTGGGATTCTGCACATGAGGGAACTTGGCAGAGATGAAAAGATATTGCTGAGGAGAATGTTGTTTGTTGTGTTTTATTTGTATCTTTATTCGATACTTTCGGAGAGAGAGAGAGAGATGAGTGAGGGTGATGGGGAGAGAGAGTGGGTGTGAGTATGTGTGAAGTGTGGGTGTGAGTGTGAGTGCGTGTGTGTGTGTGTGTGTGTGTGTGTGTGTGTGTGTGTGTGTGTGTGTGTGTGTGTGTGTGTTAGAGTGAGTGAGTGAGTGAGTGAGAGAGAGAGAGAGAGAGAGAGAGAGAGAGAGAGAGAGAGAGAGAGAGAGAGAGAGAGAGAGAGAGAGAGAGAGAGAGAGAGAGATAACGAGAGAGAAAGATACAGGTAGAGACAGAGAGAGGCTAAAACAAACCCTATTGCAGGAACCCCGAAAGTCCGAACGACAAGGGAGATGCAGATCCTGCAGCAGGCAACGGAGAGCGGAAAGGTCGTGTTGCCTTTCCTGGAGAAGAAAGAGATAGATTACAGGAAGGAGACCGACCCCGTCAAAATGAAGTCTGGAGAAAATGCTCAGTTACAGGCAAGTTCTGCAAGGGCCATCGTCATCATCAGTATCATCATCATCACCACTATCATCATCATTATCACCATCATCATCATCATCATCATCATCAAACATCATCATCATCACCACTATCATCATCATCATTATCACCATCATCATCATCATCATTATCACCATCATCATCATCATCATCATCATTATCATCATCAAACATTACCATCATCATCACCACTATCATTATCATCACTATCATCATCATCAGCATTACCACGATCATCACCACTATCATTATCATCACCATCACAACAACCATCATCATCATCATCACTATCATCATTTAGTGCATCGACCTCCATACCCAGCAATAGCGTGAAAAAGCAAGAGTGTGTTTGTGTTCCTAGCGACCCGACGACGAGCCATGCCAGAAATAACGCCCCGCCGTTTGCCGTTTCTCAGGTCCGGAAGTACGACATGATCGCGGAACTGAGTCGAGGCAGGTTCTCCGTGACGATAAAGTGCATCCGCTCAGACGACCGCCGCAACTTCGCCGCCAAGTTGCTCGAGAACTTCTGACCGAGAGGACACCGTTATGGAGGAGTTCGAAGTGTTCAAGACGCTGCGCCACGAGAGGATCGCGCAGCTTTTACGGGCGTACAAGTAAGTAGGGGTTTTTGGCGATCGAGAGATTTTTTTGATTTTTGATTTTTGTTTTTCCTTGGTCCAGTACCAATGCAGTGGGCAAATTTGTCTTTTGCTGTTGGTTAGTTACATTTAAAAAGGGTTTTGTTCCTCATGTTCTATGGATTATACATAAGCGAAACAAATATTCTAAAACTTCCAGCTGTTAAGTCGTGCATATTGGGTATTCTGTTGACATAAAGGGGTTGTTCTATTGTTGCTCTATTGCTGTCGTTAAATCTGTTGATCCCACTTGATTGATTCCCATTCCCCGTTGCAGTGTGGGCGATGTGACAGTGTTCATCATGGAGCAACTGGCAGGTTTGGATGTGCTCACATACTTAGCCAACAAGCGCGAGTACTTGAACAGCACGTAGTCACCATCCTGATGCAGGTACAGCCTTCAATGACTGACTGGTGACTGACCCTGGGCACCATGGGTACATTGTTAGAATATTGATTTGTTTGTTACTCTATCCTTATTTGTATGATGAATATTATATGTATGATGAATGTTAAAAAAAAACGGTACTGATTACATTATGGAATACCGTTATTAATATTGTTTTAAGTGTACTGCCAGTATTATTACAATCATTATTAATATTTTACCCATTAGTACTCTTTAATATGGAAACTAGGGGATGATTCACACATCTGTGATATTTATGAAAACCTATCTTCATTTTATTATGTCGGTATGTTACAATTAGATAAACTCATGGAACTTCCTGCCAATTCCCTACTTTCAAAATCTGGCGCCCCAACGTCCATTTCAAGCCATGACAATGCTTTTCCTCCCCTGGGTACAGGTTCTCGACGCCTTGTCTTACCTGCACTGGCGAGGAATGTGCCACCTGGACATCCAGCCCGACAACGTAGTTCTTACCACGCCCCGCCGCTGTGACGTCAAATTAGTGGACTTCGGCAGCACTCAAAGAGTCTCCAAATTAGGGTCAACAGTGCCAGTCAGCGGTCTCATTGATTTCATAGGTCAGTAATGTGCACGTGTCTTTACCGTAAAATTTACTTTGATGAGAATTTTCCCGAGATGATATTCATAGCTAAGAGACTGTATGTTTGAGTTGTAATGAGGGACCTAGCCGATATTCTCCCATCCTGCAATAAAGTCACTTCTGCAAAGCCTACACATCTAATCTCATGTTGAAAGAGGTAAACACATCCCTGAGATTATGATATAGGGCCGCGATACTCTATAGAATGTCCTCGTTGTGTCGATTATGTTGACCTTTTGGCTATGTGAAGTGTTAATAAGGGAGTCACAAGAGCCGAGCAAATATAATAGCAGTCGCTACATGATGCTGGCTCAACACACTGCTTTTCTATTGACGGGCCTAGTACGTTATTACCACAACGGCTTATCCCTCAGTAACCAATCTCTCCATCTTCCTCTCTGTTTATTTACCATCTTCCTCCACGTTACATCCCTCTTCCTTTGAAATACTTCCGCCTTGACGAGACCATTCCTCTCCCGCAGCACCTGAGGTCCTTGCCGAGCAGAAGGCCTTCCCATCGAGTGACATTTGGTCTCTCGGCGCCCTCATCTACCTACTCCTGTCGGGAAAGAGTGCCTTTGGCGGTGTAGACGAAGAAGACACGAACCAGAACATCTTGCACGTGAGATATCGATACGAACACCTGGGAAGCAACACGACGCAAGAGGCCATTCGCTTCCTCATGCTCATCTTCAAGAGAGATCCGAGGTGAGTCCCGCGAAAACTATCTTCCTCTTCTTGAAATCTGAAACAAGCGCCGATCATAGTTTGCCATTTGAATCACATAGCTAGAAATACTCCTAAGCCTAACTAATGCATCTATGACTGCCATCAACAGAAGCTTATCTAACACACCTTATCCCTTTCACACATCAGCAAACGACCAACCGTGGACGACTGCAGGGAACACAAATGGTTGGTGGAAAACGACTACATTGTTAAGAAACGAGAACGAGCTACTTTCTTCGGCAGTCAGCTAAGGGTCAGTATAGCGGTTTGTTGATTCATTTAGTGAGAGTAAGAGTAAGAGTGAGGGTAAGAGTAAGAGTGAGAGTAAGAGTGAGACTGAGAGTGAGAATAAGAGTAAGAGTGAGGGTAAGAGTTAGGTTAAAAGAGTAAGAGTAAGAGTGAGAGTAACAGTAAGAGTGAGGGTAAGAGTAAGAGTGAGAGTAAGAATGAGACTGAGAGTGAGAATAAGAGTAAGAGTGAGGGTAAGAGTAAGAGTTAGGTTAAAAGAGTAAGAGTAAGAGTGAGAGTAACAGTAAAAGTGAGAGTAAGAGTAAGAGTGAGAGTAACAGTAAGAGTGAGGGTAAGAGTAAGAGTGAGAGTAAGAATGAGACTGAGAGTGAGAATAAGAGTAAGAGTGAGGGTAAGAGTAAGAGTTAGGTTAAAAGAGTAAGAGTAAGAGTGAGAGTAACAGTAAAAGTGAGAGTAAGAGTAAGAGTGAGAGTAACAGTAAGAGTGAAGGTAAGAGTAAGAGTGAGAGTAACAGTAAAAGTGAGAGTAAGAGTAATAGTGAGAGTGAGAGTAACAGTAAGAGTGAAGGTAGGAGTAAGAGTGAGAGTAACAGTAAAAGTGAGAGTAAGAGTAATAGTGAGAGTGAGAGTAACAGTAAGAGTGAAGGTAAGAGTAAGAGTGAGAAGAGTAAGAGTAAGAGTGAAGGTAAGAGTAAGAGAGAGAGGGAGAGAGAGAGAGAGAAAGAAAGAAAGAGAAAGAGAGAGAGAGAGAAAGAGAGAGAGAGAGAGAGAGAGAGAGAGAGAGAGAGAGAGAGAGAGAGAGAGAGAGAGAGAGAGAGAGAGAGAGAGAGAGAGAGAGAAAGAGAGAAAGAGAAAGCGAGAGACTAACTGACTGAGAAAATGAGACTAAAGATACTAGTTGATGATATCTTTCTCTTTCATTTCAAAACCGCCTCTGACCGCTGTTCCGTTCGCAGGACTTTGATCTGGCCTACCACAAGGAAAGGGCAATCGCTGCAACCAAGTCCTTGCACCTCCTCACTTACGGCGGCAAGGAAATCCCGGCAGCCATTACGTACGAGCCGGAGACGCAATAAACCCAATAAGAAATGTGGGATCAAACTTTAAGTTCTAAGGTCGTGGCGCTGCCTGCCAGAGAGGATGTTTGCGCCAACTTTTCCTTCGTCAGCTGTTTACATCGTTTTTGTTTTTTTTCGTTTTGTTTACGGGAAATGCGTGATTGATTTCGTGTGCTCCGTCGAAGTCTTCAAAAGCTGTTGCCCCTGCTTGAGTTTGTGTTGATAATTGCAATCACTTTCACCAGGAAGGGGTCTTTATGCTGAAATACTTCTAACAGAGACACATATTTTCAAGGCATTAGCAGAACTTTGGCAAAAGTTGGTATGCATTTCCGATCATCTTGGTGGCAACACGCAGTCGACTTTAGTTCTTGGAAAAAATAAAAAAATTGTGCATAATTACTTTCTTGTGGAAAGCCAAATCAAAATGCACCCTGAACATTATTTTAGAAGATGCCGGTGTTCTTACGTGTAGTGGAAAATTTTGTGGTGTTTCGTCGCCAGCTTTTGTGTAAGAATATAATGATCTTGGGTGAGAAAGTACAAGACTGGTTGGCCGTTCTGATTTGATTTCAATGTTTTTTTGTTTATTTTCAGATTTAGAATAAATGAGAGCTATATTGACGGTAGAACAAGTATTATATATGATATACTTAATATATTATGAGATTAGAGTATTTTATCTTGCAAATTATATGGAATTTATCAGTATTTAATTTGCTTTGTGTTCACGTACTACATTTTCTTTATTACCGTAGACTGTTGCTTCAGTTAGCGAGTATGTTTTAGTTGTTGCTAGAACTTGATCATGCAAAAGCTTATCCACAGTTTACCTTTATTTTACCATTTCGTGAATCTTTCAGTACTTATTCCAAAGTTAGAGATAAGAATGTTTGGAATCTGGCGCTTTGGGTGAAACAGCTAATATTTCCAAGTCAGGAAGAAGTATAGCTTAGTGTACTGTATTGATGTGGAAAAAATGGTATGTGTATGCAACTTGTGTTTTGCAGCGAGCATTTAACAAGCATACATATACGCTGGGCATACCAAGAATGGTACGAGTCCCCATCTTGATTGTCTCTTGTCATAATGTCAATCTTCGTATTTTCAGTAGAAGACTTTGGGACACGATAATATGACCACAGTGCTTTAGTGTAGAACCATGTTGTTTTCGAAAGTTCTTTGAGTAATAAACCTTTTGGTGAACCCATATATAACGATGCATTAAAAGCCTCTGCCATATATTTTTTTCTGATGTGCATATGATAGTTGTAGTCCCCTCAATAGTACGTTAATTGTATTGATTGTCACTTGTTTGAGGTTGTTTGCCTTCTTCCCCTTCGCTGTTGGCGTTCTATGACGTCACGGTCAGCTGGGCCGATGGAAGGCTCGCTGGCAAGTCATTTGAAGGAACTAGTGTAATGTTGTACAGAATATTGGTATCGTCTGATTTTGACGAATATAAAGCTTTCATTATCTTGTTGTTTTCATTATGTCCATGCCGAAGAATTTGCTGTGCATAGTGCTGGCCATTGTAATGTATATACACGCACATAATGACAACCACATACACGCATACGCGCACGCACATGCATACGCACACGCACACGTGCGTGTGTGTGTGTGTGTGTGTGTGTGTGTGTGTGTGTGTGTGTATGTGTTTGTTTGTATGGTGTATATGTATATGTATGTATATGTATATATATATGTATGGATATGTATATATATATGTATATATATATATATATATATATACATACATATATATATATATATATATATATATATATATATATATATATATATATATATATATTTGTATGTATGTTCCCCTCTGATATATCTCATCAAGAGGCGAATAAAACCGAACCTCCGAGTGACACCAAAAACATAGAACATAAAAGTATTGTACTCAAGGAATCGGAAAGAGTACCGTACACGTGCCAGGTCTTGGAATAACATTCAAAATCTCAATCATACATGAAGAAATAGATAGATAATAGATACAGATAGATAATAGATACAGAAATAACTCTTATATAAACCCGCAGCTCTTTATCTATGACTGAAAACCAGCATTTTTATCAATCTTTAAACTTGAAACCTGATAACGGTTTCTGATCCATGTCATGACTCACATTTATCAGTTACGTAAATCAGCTCTCTCTAACTTATTAACATACTTAACCTTAGAAAATCTTATATATAGATATTTCATTGCTTTCATAGGTGTGGGTGTGAGATCGAGAAGTATCTTTATAACTTATTAACATACTTAACCTTAGAAAATCTTATATATAGATATTTCATTGCTTTCATAGGTGTGGGTGTGAGATCGAGAAGTATCTTTATAACTTATTAACATACTTAACCTTAGAAAATTTTATATATAGATATTTCATTGCTTTCATAGGTGTGGGTGTGAGATCGAGAAGTATCTTTATAACTTATTAACATACTTAACCTTAGAAAATCTTATATATAGATATTTCATTGCTTTCATAGGTGTGGGTGTGAGATCGAGAAGTATCTTTATAACTTATTAACATACTTAACCTTAGAAAATCTTATATATAAATATTTCATTGCTTTCATAGGTGTGGGTGTGAGATCGAGAAGTATCTTTATAATCCCCCTCTCTGCAATATTATCTCCTCCGTAGCTCCATTCCCTCCATCGCATTTCGCTAAGGTCCTGAGACGAAAATATCCTCCGTTTCCATGGAAACGCTAAAAGACCCTGCCATCACTACTAGTTCTCCATCAAATCTTATTTTTAAGATTGTTTTAAAAGAGTGAGTTTGGTTCGTTGAAATAAGATAAAGAGAAACTTATATATTTGATGAGATAACTTTCGAGTTTTTTTTTTTTCCTCGAGTGCTCATAATTTTGTTCATAGTGTAAAGGGTTTACATCATGTTATTGCCTTTATTTTCACGAATGATGATATAAAGATATTTTTACGAAATGAAATGAATTTAACTAAATCTAGCGCAATGGCGTTTTTTATCCAAAGACAATGTATCGAATTGATATTAGAAGGTACTTTGATAATTCCCTTACTTAACGCCTATTAGTTTTTTCTTAGAGACGAACTGCCACCCACCTAGTATAGTTAATCACAATTACACAATAGTCCTGCAACTAGAAAATAGTCCATAGTGAGCCAAAATGTGTACATATGAGCAACTGTCAAGATCTTAGTGTGTTTTTTTTTTCATATTGCTTATATTATAGGTTGTACATTATTAGTAAAAATACTAGTGCACAAAATACACTTTTATTTAGACGAGCATTTCGAGAATGGTGTCATGATACAACACTACACAGTTTTACTACTTACAACTAATCTGTTTCGGTTTGTTTATCAACTAAAAAATACTGTTAGGTTTGATTTTACTTACGATCCTATCAATGACAATTCAAAAGTATTACTACTATTAAAGCCTTAATAATAAGTTATTACATATATATAAATTGAAAATATTTACGACAATGTAAAACTCGATTAACTCACAGTCTGGAACAGCTGTTTGTCGTCTATCAGCCTTATCTCCCTTAGAAAAGTTCTTCATTATTATTATTAAAGCCTGACATTCCGAGTCAATCATGTGTAACAATCATGTCAATCATTTACTTTCCGTGTTTTCGTTGTCTAGAC
>BOPN01002083.1:40000-42500 GCA_017312705.2 Penaeus japonicus | reverse complement strand
GATCATCACTTGTTGATGGCTGCGGATCATCACTTGGCACCTTTGATGGCTGCGGATCATCACTTGGCACCTTTGATGGCTGCGGATCATCACTTGTTGATGGCTGCGGATCATCACTTGTTGATGGCTGCGGATCATCACTTGGCACCTTTGATGGCTGCGGATCATCACTTGTTGATGGCTGCGGATCATCCTGCGGATCATCATGCGGATGCGGCGGCGGAATCTTCTTGCAGTGTCGGCGTTTCTTGCCTTTTAAGGCTTTTCCCTTCCTCTTCTTTCTTTCCGAAATGGTTTTATCGGGGTTTTCGAGGGATACATTTTCAACGCCTTCGTTAATAGATAAAGACAGTACTCCCTTACGGACCATGACTTCAAGTACCTGTAAATATCATTGAAAAGATAAAATACACACTAATTCACGAAAACACAATTAATCATATAAAGTGTAAGTATGTATGTGTGCGTTCTGACAACATACTTGATTAGTGGTATTCCTGTCGTTACGGCTCAGGTTATTTGCATTGCACAGCCTGTCTAGGAGCAGTTTGCGCTCCACTGCTTCGCAATCTTCCAGTTGCGTCAGGATGAGACCTTTTAGTCTTTGAAGATGGGCCTTTTTAAGGTCCTGCAAGAGGGAAAGGGAGAAATAATAAACTTCAGAATAGATATCTATATTATATATATATATATATGTGTGTGTGTGTGTGTGTGTGTGTGTGTGTGTGTGTGTGTGTGTGTGTGTGTGTGTGTGTGTGTGTATGTGAGAAAGATGGTAGAATGCAATAACGCATTTAATATAGCAGGGAGGTAAAATTTGTATTGATATGTATATATATTTGCACCTAATTCATTTTACAAACAGTTATTGGAAAATGTAAATTAATATCTAGCATCAATATCAAGAAATATAATTCTAAATGTACCCCTTACATTCCCTTAACAAAATTCTAGCGCCTTGATTTAATATCCTCAGCCTGGTGCACTTTCAACACAGGGTATGTACTGCAGATGCGCCACAAAAATAATGCGCAAGCTATGCAGCAATAAAGGGCAGCATAAAAATCAATGCAATAGATATAGTTTTCCACGAGGCATATTACAAAATCGCTGTTAAACCACTTTACCAAAAGCATTTTAATGTGCCTTTTCGTATATTGCAACACTGAATAATTATTTCACTAAAATATAAACAGGTCATTCAAGATTAAGACTCGAAAAGGGCGCATAATCTAAATGTGAAAAAGAAGAAAATAAGCCTATTCATGAAACCCATTGACAACAACAACAACACAGCCCAGGTTGCAGACAGAAGGTGCATTGAACGCACACTTAGAAAAACCTCTAAGCTGCACCTACTGCATGGATACTATTTCAATGTGACAGAAAAGAAATTCCTAAAACTGAAACCGTCATTCACATTTTTGAGAAAGTCAAAACCTGTGCCGCCACTTAACAAAGGGTCGCAGCTCTATTGTTGGTCCAGCAAGGAAAGAAGAAAGGATCAGCTGATACAGAACAAAAACTTTTTTTTTTGCTCGAACTGCTCATGGTCTTTCGAACATTTTGGATTTATTTCCTCGTTTTCGAGTTCTTCTGAGAAAAAGAAAGATGGCGGACCAAATATATCAGATATCTCAGCTATTTCGTGCGACCCGTATGTTTGTTGACAAGTCTGCCATATTGGGTGTGTTTGTGTGTATACATACAACCATTTTCATATAAATGTATTTATATATAACAGTCGGTATGGATCCGTTCCGTTTCAAAGGTTGCGACAGAGTTTCATGACAGGAAGCGCGGCAAAAGGACGACCATTAGTTTCGCGCCATTTTAGTTTTTCTTTTCTTTTCTTTTCCTGTCAAAAAGAAATTGAACAAGACGGAAACTTAGATCAGCCTTCGCGAAAAAACAGAAAGAACCACGAAGGCCACATGTATCATTGCAGCCTCCGAGAAGAGCAAGACTTTTGCTCTGAAGTGAGCGCGCGCGTGTGGATGTATACATATACATTTATACATACAAACATACTTACACAGAAACACACACACACACACACAGAGTGAGAGAGAGAGAGAGAAAGTGAGTGAACATATATATATATATATATATATATATATATATATATATATATATATATATATATATTCATACACACACACGTGTGTGTGTGTGTGTGGTACGATTACATAAGAATACTGCCATTCGACCGCATTTTGGAAAGCGTCGACTGAAGAACTCGAAAAACTCGAAAACGATGAAAGACCGAAAATGTCGGTGAAAACAGACTTGTCTCGAGCAAATGAATGTTATTTTCTGTCTCAACATACTTTCATGTCAGACCGACAATAAAGCTGCCATCCATTATTAAACGGCGTCACAGTTTTTCATTTTCTCCAAAAAGTTGACAGCGGCTACAATTTCGCTCCAAAAATCTCGTAACAAGAATCATGAAAATGTAAGAGGATTGAGGTATAGCACATGGAAGGTTGCCAGAGCC
>BOPN01002083.1:22500-35000 GCA_017312705.2 Penaeus japonicus | reverse complement strand
ACACACACACACACACACACACACACACACACACACACACACACACACACACACACACACACATACACACCCCCCCACACACACACACACCACACACAAACACAACCCCCCCCCAAAAAAAAAAACATACAATCCACGAGATATATTTCACTCCCTCTTTATAACAACAACGCCCTCTAACCCTCCTTTTCTTTTATAGATATTGCCGAAGACTCGAAGCTGGGCGCTCTCTCCGCCCCTTCGTACCTCGGCTTCCGTCGACGCCAGAGTCAATCAGCAGCACTTTGCACACTTCCTGGTCGTGCGGTGACGGGCGTGAGTTGCAGCTTCCTTGCACACGGCTGTTATTTTTAGCTTCGATCTCTTGTGTTTTGTTGTTTGTTTGGATGTTTGGATGTTTGTTTGTTTTTTGTTCATTTGTTTTTTAGTGTATATTGTTTTGTCTGTTTCTTTGTTTGTTTTTTTACCTTATTTAATTATTTGTTTGTCTATTTGTATGTAATGTATATTTATCTATCTATATGTTTGTTGACCAATTTATGTATCATCTATCTATACCTTGTTCTATCTATTCATTCACTCATTTAATATCAATCTATTGTTTGAGGAAAGCTTTCAACCTGATTCAAATAATTTCGATACTAGAATTTCAAGAACAGCTTTTCGAACACAGACCAATAACTACGTACCTCAAAAGGATTCTCAATTAGCCTTTCCGAAATCCCGCAAGGATTTTAGCCTCAGCATCAGAGAACATGGCTCTTAGACCTCCTTCCTCCCTTCCCGCCAGACTACAACGACTACAACGACCACAAAAGACTACAACGACTACAACGACTCCAACGACTACAAAGACTCCAACGACTCCAACCGACTCCAGTGAAACGGGTTCAGCGGTACTCACGTGTTCGTTGGAGTTCCCGTAGTAAGGCTGCTTCCCGAAGGAATAGATCTCCCAGAGGACAACGCCGAAGGACCACACGTCGCTCTCCAGGGTAAACTTGCCGTACATGATGCTCTCGGGCGCCATCCAGCGGACAGGCAGCATCCGGGACCCTCCGACCTGAGATGAAGGAGGTGAGTGCGGGTCATCGGGGAAGGGAAAGCAAAGGGTTGTTTTCTGTTTTTTTGCTGTTGTTTGATGGGAAAGTAGAGGTCTGTTTTCTGTTTTTTTACTGTTGTTTGATGGGAAAGTAATGGTCTGTTTTCTGTTTTTTTACTGTTGTTTGATGGGAAAGTAAAGGTCTGTTTACTGTTTTTTTACTGTTGTTTGATGGGAAAGTAAAGGTCTGTTTACTGTTTTTTACTGTTGTTTGATGGGAAAGTAAAGGTCTGTTTACTGTTTTTTTACTGTTGTTTGATGGGAAAGTAAAGGTCTGTTTACTGTTTTTTACTGTTGTTTGATGGGAAAGCAAAGGTCTGTTTTCTGTTGTTGTTTTTTTTCTGTTGTTTGATAAGTCACTTTGTTGCGTTTTATTCATAAGGGGGAGAGGGATGGAGGGAGGTATATGTCACAGTATTGAGTTTCATTTATAAAGGGGGAGGAGAGGGAAGGGGTATATGTCACGATCTTTAGACTTCATTCATAAGAAGAAATATACATCACAATACTGAAGCATCAACCATAACGAAAAACACACAAATCACAACACTTAAACTTCATCTCAAAGAGGATAAAAACATCCCAACAGCCCTACCTTATAATAATCGCAAGTGTAAACATCTCTGGACATCCCGAAGTCAGAGATCTTAACGCACAGGTTCTCTCCCACCAGGCAGTTCCGACAAGCCAGGTCGCGGTGGACGAAGTGTTGCGACGAGAGGTACTCCATCCCGGACGCAATCTGCACGCTCATGGTCAACAGGTCCTCCTGGTGGGGGAAGGGGCGAAGGGGCGGCGTCAAAGAGGTGCTCGTGCATAGGAGAATGTTGTTGAAGGAGGGAGGGAGAGGGAGGGAGGGAGGGAGGGAGGGAGGGAGGGAGAGGGAGGGAGAGGGAGGGAGAAGGAGAGAAAGAGAGAGGGAGAGGGAGGGAGGGAGGGAGGGAGGGAGAGGGAGGGAGAGAGAGAGAGAGAGAGAGAGAGAGAGAGAGAGAGAGAGAGAGAGAGAGAGAGAGAGAGAGAGAGAGAGAGAGAGAGAGAGAGAGAGAGAGAGAGAGAGAGAGAGAGAGAGAGAGAGAGAGAGAGAGAGAGAGAAAGAAAGCAAACAGACAGACAGACAAACAAATAGAGAAACAAATCACGAAAGATACATGATACATATTGTACTTGCTGCAATACGAATGCAAATTACACATCACGTCATAGCAACTGTCAAAGATCAATCAGCAGCATTCACGAACATTGATCGATCCCCAAATTGCAACAAGAAATGAAATAAATACCACCGGACCCACTTTCCTCTGCCTGCAAGTCAGTAACGAACATCATTAAGGGAAATATGAGTTCACATGATCCCCCATGTTCAGTTAGCTTGTATGCAATCCATCGTGCATGAAATTGCTGAAGTGCTCTGTATTCAGGGAAGACCAGAGGGAGAGGTGTGTCGTATTTCTGGCAAGTTGCAGACGAATCTAGTAACCTTGTTCATTATCATTTTTTTCATTACGTGGACTACCTAGATTTTTAATCATTTTTCATTTTATTGTTTATTGTATGTTGATGAACATGTGGTTATGAAGTGTGTAAGGATTTTATATGAAGAAAAAGGTCAGAGCTGTCGCGAGTTTTCTGTATGGATTCACTGGTTATCATGTTTTTTTATCGTGCAATAAGGGAGGAAAATTATCATTTAATTTAAAGAAGTAGTAGAAAAGAATGCGATTGTTTTTGTCGTGATAGACATTGGATGCCATTTAATTTCATGTAATTTCTCTCTATCCATCTTGTAGGGTAGATTATTTATTACGGTAGCAGTGCATAAGGCTTCGCAGTATACCAATCATGTCATTTAAACACACATACACACACACAAATATATATATATATATACATATATATGTATATGTATGTATATGTATATATATATATTTTTTTCCCCTTCACAACCAGGTCAAATGAATTTGTGAAGATATCATTAATGTTTTGTGAGCTCCCGATTGATCCTATTGCACAATGCACAGGATATTCACAATAACTATATTTATGCAAAGACATAATTTTCAAATGGGTTTAATCAACGGATATGTTGTGGAAACACCATGAATTGTGTTATAACAATCCTTTATATAATTATGCAATGAGTACTATCCTTGACCATATGCAATTGCAAAGAGGTCATCCGAGGTCACTGGTAACCTGACCTTGTGTCAAATCACTCCCTATAATCTTGATTGATGCAAACGAATGAAAATAAAATATAACTAACATATCAACCATACAGTTAAGAATACAGTAATCAGTCCATATTAAAAAAATAAATAAAATAAAAAAATCTTACCTTCCCGAGGGACTTGACTGGAGAATCATTGGAATAGAATTGCTTGTTACAGGATCTTAGGACTTCCGCCAGGTCGCCATAAGGCATGAACTCGAATACCATCCAGGGTCTTCCTCCCGCGTCTGGAAAATAGGATTGTTCGATTCATTTTTAATTTGTGTTAGTATATACATGTATACAGACATACATACACACACCTACACACATACACACATACACACACCTACACACACCCACATCCACCCACACCCACCCACACACCCACACACACCCACCCACCCCCACACACACCCACTAACACCCACCACACCCACACCTACCCACCCCCACACCCACACCCACACCCACCTACCGACTCACCCCCACCCCCACACCCACACCCACACCCACCTACCGACTCACCCCCACCCCCACACCCACACCCACACCCACACCCACGCCCACCTACCGACTCACCCGTGGCCACAATGCCAATGAGGGACACAATGTTCTCGTGCCTAAAGGCGGACATGATCTCGACCTCCCGCATGAAGTCCGCCTCCGCCTCCACGCCCACGCAGTCCTTCGGCACCTTCACCGCCACCGTCAGGGACACGCCGGTTTCCGCCCCTGACGCGTCGCCTCCTACCAGGTTCTCGGGACACCGCGGGCCGTATTTCCCTGCGTAGGATCAAAGGGATGTCAGGAAGGATATGTCACGGTGATATGACAGCAATGATATGGTCATTTTTGGTCATAGGATAAGGAATTAGGGATTAGGTAGAGGTAGAGGAATTAAATAAATGTAAATAATTGTGGAATACGTCAATCATATTGTTTGCAAATGAAAGCTTGGTAAAAGAACGTGGCAACAAATTTTAATTTTACAATGTCAGTCACTGAATGCACGTCACTTTAATGATAATTATTCAGTAGCATATATATCAATTTACCTAGACTGCGCTACGCTCTGGAACGTCAATTGATTTAAAATACTTAAATAAAGGCTTTGAATTACGTAGGTTGCAGTCCGATTTTTTTTTTTTTTTATTAATTATCGGCGTAAGCTTCATAAGCATCATCCAACAGAAAAATCCATCACTGGCAACTCGAGTCTCCTCCCGTAAAAGAGCTGTTGAACAATTAAACAGCATCCCCTTTTAAAGACGCCGTGAAAGAGATGAAACAAGCATCTCATGGCCTTTTCAGCATCAAACAGACGACTCGGAATTTCATCTACAACATTCCTTCACGCTCAAGCTAAAATAGCATTTAAATGAAGGAAGGAAGTAGCTTACAACGGAGTATGGTGTCCCTACCTGAACAAAGCACCATACCCAATCAGTCCGAACGATCAAACACATCATTCTGGAATTTCATCTCATTATCATTATATATCTCCATCCAGGAATAAAAAAGATGCTCACGTGACGAGCTCGCTGTTTCCTCCCAGCATTTCAAGAGAGAGAGAGAGAGAGTGAGAGAGAGAGAGAGAGAGAGAGAGAGAGAGAGAGAGAGAGAGAGAGAGAGAGAGACAGAGAGAGAGAGAGAGAGAGAGAGAGAGAGAGAGACAGACAGACAGACAGACAGACAGACAGACTGACAACTGACAGAGAGACAGATAGAGAGAGAGAGAGAGAGAGAGAGAGAGAGAGAGAGAGAGAGAGAGAGAGAGAGAGAGAGAGAGAGAGGGGGGGGGGGGGAGGGAGAGAGAGAGAGAGAGAGAGAGAGAGAGAGAGAGAGAGAGAGAGAGAGAGAGAGAGAGAGAGAGAGAGAGAGAGAGAGAGAGAGAGAGAGAGAGAGAGAGAGAGAGGGAGAGAGAGAGAGGGAGAGAGAGAGAGAGGGGGGAGAGAGGGAGGGAGAGAGAGAGAGAGAGGGGGAGGGAGGGAGAGAGAGAGAGAGAGATAAAGAACGACAGAGAGAGAAAGAAAGAAAGAAAGAAAAAAAAAGAAATAATATAAGAAAAAAAAAGAAAAAAAAAAAAAAAAAAAAAAAAAAAACGAAGAAACACCAGCTCGGCAGAGGGGCTCTTCCTCACCTTTGTACACCTTGCCGAACAGCCTTCCCTAATTCCCCGATGAACGCAATCTGCTCCTTATCAATCAAGTGAACTCCGAGCGTGTAGAAGGGGAGACTGTCGGGCGCCTGGGCGTAGTAATTAGGGTTACTGGCGAAGTTGTAAGTCAGGAGGACTGGCTTTCTGCTAGGGGACACCGGCGACTGCTGTTGAGGGGGGGGAGAGGTCTTCTTCACTTGGTTTATGCAGTGCTTTGTTTTTTTGTGATGGTGGTGATAGGGGTTGTGATAAGAGTAATGATGGTGAGTGTGATGAATGAAACAGCAATAGTGATGATACTGTTACTACTACTAATGATATTGGTAGTTAGGATTATCATAATGATAATAATACAAATAATGATAATACAAATGACAATACAAACGAGTATTATAACTATAAATCGATAATAATGACGATGCCAATAATCACGATAACAATAACAACAACAATAATAACAACCATAATGATAATAACAACAATCTGGCTAAGCCCTTCGTGTCCTCACCTGGCCGGACTTCTTGTCTCTGTGACGCTGCCGAAGGAGGGTGACCAAGGCCTGCTTCCTCCGCCAGTACACGAACGCGAGAAGGACTTGCGACGGAGAGCGAGGCCATCACGATCACACTCAAGGGGTTGGTCGGGCACTGGGGAAGAAGAAGGAGGAGGGGAGGGGTAGGGAGGGAGGGGAGGGGCGGGAGGCGGAGGTGAATAACTCGTGTTATTGCGCGTTCTGCGAGGACATGATGGAGGTGGTGATGGCGGTCGTGTGGTGAGTTATGGGAGTGATGATGGTGGTGATGTGGATAGTGGACACAAAAAAAGGTAAGGGCATTTATGATAGTGACAGCAACAATGATGATAACAGTAATGGTAATTATACTAATAATGATATCATTTACCAATAACATATTGAGTAAAATCAAGATAAAAAGACATCCATATCGCCGGATAGTAATAATGATAGTTATATGACAAGAAAATAAAAATAATGACAGCCATAATAAAAAATCGAAAGTGCCAATGACGTAATATAATACACCCGTACACCCGAGAGAGAGAGAGAGAGAGAGAGAGAGAGAGAGAGAGAGAGAGAGAGAGAGAGAGAGAGAGAGAGAGAGAGAGAGAGAGAGAGAGAGAGAGAGAGAGAGAGAGAGAGAGAGAGAGAGAGAGAGAGAGAGAGAGAGAGAGAGAGAGAGAGAGAGAGAGAGAGATTATATCATAGCACAGATGATGAGGAAGCTGCGTCTTCGCCTCACCTGGTCCTTCGACGTGATGGCACCCGGCGGTTTAATTGGCTCGGCCGAGGGTTTCAGGTTCACTGTGGGGGGGGGGGGGGGTCGAAGCCAAAAGTCAGAGGGCAGCTAGCATTGTGTGTCTTAGATGTACGGAATATCATTGTTTATATCTATCATGCAATCAGAGGAAGCCGTGAAATTAAGATAAGAATTAGAATGATGATTATCTCATGTGTAAAGCATTTATCACGCTGACAAAGTCATTAAGATTCAGATTAATTAATGAGTACTTACAATGCTTGCTGTCGCACATCTCCTCCGGGTTCACGAATTCCGCATTGCCGCAGATGCAGACGTACCCCAACTTGGAGTCTGGCTTCGGGTGGCACGACGAATGCTTGCACGGGTCGTCTCTGCACACCGAGCGGTCCAGAGATTCCCGACGGGCTCTCTCTGCGTCCGGATCGCCGTCGGCCGAGATGTGCGAGACCGAGGGGGACTTGGCACTCTGATTATATGCTCTCCGGCTAAGTTTGCTGGCTTGGAGGCTGAGATCTGTCGTTTTATTCATCTGTCGCTGAGAACTCGCTTGCTCTCCTGGCGGTAATGCCTTCTGCTTGCTTCTCTTTCTCTCTGTGTCAGTCTTGGAACCACGCGAGGTAGAAGGAGGTACTTTGCGTAGTTTCGTAGAGGTGACGTTAGTTTGTGAGGTCGGTACTGTAGGGAGTGTGGTAGAAATTACAGGGAGTGTAGTTCTGTTTTGGGGGATGAGGTCGGCGAGTCCGGACTCTGAGAGCAAGTTCTGTGAAGCCATCTTTAGTCCTTTGTAAGCGATGTCAACGTCAGTCTTCAAAGAGCCAGCTTCACCAGAGTCACTTGTCGGCTGAATATCTGGAAAAGAAACAATAAGTTTATTTTACGTTGCTATAAAAAAAAAAAAAAATCTCACTTCCACGTGTAATATTTTACGTTGCTATAAAAAAATCTCACTTCCACGTGTAATATTTTACGTTGCTATAAAAAAATATATCACTTCCACGTGTAATATTTTACGTTGCTATAAAAAAATCTCACTTCCACGTGTAATATTTTACGTTGCTATATAAAAAAAAAATCTCACTTCCACGTGTAATATTTTACGTTGCTATAAAAAAAATTCACTTCCACGTGTAATATTTTACGTTGCTATAAAAAATTCTCACTTCCACGTGTAATATTTTACGTTGCTATAAAAAAAATCACTTCCACGTGTAATATTTTACGTTGCTATAAAAAAAAAAATCTCACTTCCACGTGTAATATTTTATGTTGCTATAAAATATTACACGTGTAAATATACACTGGCTTCTGCGTATAAACTGAGTTACAGGAATAATGCCGAGAACTGTGAGAAAAGCCTTGTTCATACAAATACAATCATGTTGTTAACTAGGTGCTTTGATATTGATTAGTTTTGTTATTAACTTTGTACGTGTTGTATCAATACTCTCGCATCGGTTAATTGTATTCTAGGAGAATTTTCGGAATAATTTGAATATAAGACTCAGCTCAACAGTAAAAAAAAAAAAAAATAATAATAATAATAATAATAATAATAAAAATAGGCTAATCACAGCAATAGTAATAACAGTACTGCTACTACTAATGATTTTAATAATAGTACTAATAATCATCATTATACTGATAAGGATAACATGATAATGATAATAACATAGGAATGATAATAACAATAGTGATAAGGAAAAAAGAATAACGATGAAAATAATGATAATCATGATAATAACTACAACAATAACATAATTATCATTATCATTATCAGTGATAATGATAATATTGACAATGTGAAGATAATAGTGATGATGATAATTATGATAATCATAGTAATAATGATAATAATAATAAGATAATAATAATGTAAAAATAATAATAATAAAAAATAATAATAAGAGTGATAATGATAATAGTAATTATCATAATAATGATAGTAATGATAATAAGGGGGGACGGAGTGAGGGAGGGTGACAGAGAGAGAGAGAAGAGAAGAGAAGAGAAGAGAGGAGAGAGAGAGAGAGAGAGAGAGAGAGAGAGAGAGAGAGAGAGAGAGAGAGAGAGAGAGAGAGAGAGAGAGAGAGAGAGAGAGAGAGAGAGAGAGAGAGAGAGAGAGAGAGAGAGAGAGGAGAGAGATATATACATATAAATAAACAGAGGAATTACGCCTAAATGGTTTCATGTTCATTCCTTAAACAAAAGTCTTCAATCCACGAACATATCATTACATAACGGTCAAGGATGCAAGAATATGGTTGATTGCATACCTTACATTCAGTTCCCTTAGCATTGTTTGAGACACAATCTTCCCAAAATATTGCAAGTCACTATATCTACCGACCTCGTGACTTTATTGGTCCTATCACAATTATGAGAGAATGGATAGTTGTTTCTTCGTGATCTTATGTACATGTTCAATCTAGCATACTGAACAGTATCATATCCCTATGACTACATAATCTAGATTGAACATCAGTCATATCGTAGATTTTTGTGTGATGGCTACCTTAGTACTTTAGTAGATGTATAATTCGGAAACAAGCTGACCTAACTTAATTTAAAGTGGCTGTTGACCCGTGTTGACCCAAGTTCCATGTGAGATTAGAAGATGGAGTGACGAGAGGGAGGCTGTTATGATGAATATCTCACTTGACCTGACCTGACCTGCCCTTGAACGCAACAAGTAAGGCAAACAGATCCGCCTGCAGGATGGACGCATAAATGTTGAGTCTGATTTCAACATCGCTAATCCTTCCAGTGGCTTCGCATAGGACCGTAACACATGCGGATGAATCTGTGGCTGAAGTTACTGACCCATTAGTGAAAATAAGTTTTCTCATACTCTCCTGAAATTTCTTGAAAGAGAGAGAGAGAGAGAGAGAGAGAGAGAGAGAGAGAGAGAGAGAGAGAGAGAGAGAGAGAGAGAGAGAGAGAGAGAGAGAGAGAGAGAGAGAGAGAGAGAGAGAGAGAGAGAGAGAGAGTGAAGGCTGAGAGAAAGATTTTGTTTTGATATAGCTTATTTGCAGAACAGTTTACATGCCCTGCAAAAAGTCAGGGTAAGATGTTAAGCATCTAAACTGGCTAAGTTTCTATTGCGTAAAGGGCTTAGTCAAGCACTAATCTTACATACCTGAGGGGCTGCATTATACTGGTTGACATATTTACATATTTTATCTGGTCGGTAAAAAAACTTATGTCACTGATCATGTCAAAGAGAAGACCAGTATCTATAATAAAATTAATATAATCTACAAGTGATGTCTTTGTACAGTGCTGTTCGATCGATAGGATGCAGTTTCCGTACAGCAAAGCAAGTAGTGGTTGAGACCATGTTATTTAGCTTTTTTGCACAATTTGCAGTGGTGATATGTGACTGGGTTTGCATCCTGCACATATTGTATAGAATAATGATAGTCTATGCGTAGTCTGGTTAGCATAACTTGCTGCCTCCGTGACAGACCTTTATAAATTTCATAGGGCTTGTCCATGTGTGATGTCCCAGCAATACTTTTATAATGCCAGATAGTGCCATGTCCATTCTTTTTCATCTTTTCTGTAGCCTATACCTGAATCTCATAATCTCTTAAACAGCTGTTACAACGTCTTTTCATCTGAGTAAGAGATGGTATAGCATAGTGTGGTTCTTCATAGGAAAATGCGAATTTGGTTAACTGGTCAACTTTTCCTGCAATATTCTATATGAGACGGTATCAGTGCAATGACATGTATACACTGCTGAAAGTCATTTGATGTACGAGGTTTTTAGATACCATGTTTTCTAGGCTACATGCAGAGAGAGAGAGAGACAGAGACAGAGAGCAAGAAAGAGAGAGAGAGAGAGAGAGAGAGAGAGAGAGAGAGAGAGAGAGAGAGAGAGAGAGAGAGAGAGAGAGAGAGAGAGAGAGAGAGAGAGAGAGAGAGAGAGAGAGAGAGAGAGAAGAGAGAGAAAGAGAGAGAGAGAGAGAGAGAGAGAGAGAGAGAGAGAGAGAGAGAGAGAGAGAGAGAGAGAGAGAGAGAGAGAGAGAGAGAGAGAGAGAGAGAGAGATATTTTGATTTGATATAGTTTATTTGCAGAGCAGTTTACATGCCCTGCAAAGAGAGAGAGAGAGAGAGAGAGAGAGAGAGAGAGAGAGAGAGAGAGAGAGAGAGAGAGAGAGAGATGGAGAGAGAGAGAGAGAGAGAGAGAGGAGGAAGAGAGAGAAAAGAGAGAGAAGAAAGAGAGAGAGAGAAAGAGATATAAAGAGAGAAGAAAGAGAGAGAAAGAGGCAAACAGGTCACATGGATGTGCTATCCTGCCATTTCCTTTCAGTAAACCCGCTCCATAAGTTCCGGATGTGACCCTCAAAACAGACCCATCACTAGGCCATTCTTCACCACTCTCTAAGGGCACAAAGGGGGCACTCACGGGAAATATCTCCCTCTCCACTTTTCCCCTCCCCCTCCCTTCACGCCGCCACCTAACAGGGCTCGACTTATACTAAGCCATTTACCTCGCTTTAACGTTACTCTACCAACAATAAAACCTAAATATGGCAGACTTGCATTTATTTTAGTTTGTTTGAGTTTATTTCATATGGTTTGGCTCATTAACCATATACACATTTGGTGGCAGCGTCTAGAGTACTAGCGTATTTCCTCCGAAGACTAATACTGTCATTCAAAATGGCCACAAACGAGTTAAAAGTTACTCAGCTTGCAGTTATTTTCCTTTAGAGTGTGATATTGCTCGAACGTGTTTCCATCATGTTCAATGTTATTTCTCGCTACCCGGTAGTAATGTAGTAGGTGTAACTGTTATAGATTAATGTGTTTCTATGATTTATTTTTGCTCTTAATCGTGCTACTACGTACCGGTACGTATTTCTATTTTTCAAAGTGCCATTTTGGTTGTAATTCTTCTTTTGATATATAGATGCATATTTTCCGCTTTAATAATTGCATATCATATTCTTACCGCCTGAATAGCTTCTTAGGAACCACACATTCAGAGTGTCTGCCTACTGTTTAGTAGTATCAGTTCCCTGCCCATTAAAGAGATGAGTGACTTCGTCTTATACTTCGGGAACACTTCAGAGGCAGACATCTTGAGAATGTATTAATTTCCTGTTGTATCCCTTGCAGTCTTTCTGATGTCATATTGCACGTATTCTAATGCCCTGTTGCATCCCTTTCTAATGCTATATTGCAGTCCTTCTGATGTTCTTTTGCAACCACTCTGATATCCTGTCCGTGTCCTGCACAGATTTTCTTCGAATTCTCCATCTGCGAGCTGCTGCCTGCCCCTGCCCCTCTGTCTGCCCTCGTCGCCTTCAGCGGAGCCTTCGCCTACAGTCGTTCCTGTGTCGCCCCGCCGTCGTTGCTCCCGGGCCCTGTCGCTGCCTACGCAAAAATCGCCCAGTCGCTCTTCACGGTCGGAGTTCGCGTAGAAGAGCGAATAAATCAGTCAACAGCAGCTCCTCTCACTCGACTCTCACGGGAAAAAACGTCACAACAGCGGCGCGTTTTCCTGAGTTCTGTTCGTCTGTCAGAGTGTGTCCCCCAGATACTCATAGCCTCCTGAACTAGACGAACTGGATTGAACCAAACTGAACCTCGCCTCCTTTCTGATCCTCCAATCAGCCATAACGGAACACGGGGAAGTTGTAAACATGTCATCTGGCACTAACTGCCTTGTCAAGATCTGACATTTCCTCTCGGTGAGTTCGCTCCGGAACTTACTTTGATTCCGGTGACGTCAGATGT
>BOPN01002082.1:222684-227684 GCA_017312705.2 Penaeus japonicus | reverse complement strand
TTTCAATTGCGCACTTTAAATGCCCGCAGAATTATGTAGGATCACTTGCATGCCATGGATTCTGCAAATATATATTGTTTAGCACAAAATACGTGCTTTGGACAAAAATATTGCTAAGACCGAAGTTGAAAAGCATTAAATGATTCTTGCAAAAATGCCAATGGATACATTTCATTGATACTGTGAAAGAAGCGAATATGATTTTAAAGAATTGTCCTTCAGCAATGTTTAGATGTAGGAGACTAAAAAGGTGAATTGATGCGAAGGAGTGCCAGGAGGAGAGAGGAAAAAGAAACCGGTAAAACTCATCCTTTGATGTCCTCCGGCAGGGGCGGGGGAGTCGGGCAAAACCACCATCATCAAGCAGATGAAGATTCTGCACATCAGCGGGTTTTCTTCAGAGTAAGTTATCTAAAATTATTATTTGTAGTTAATTGAAATGAGTTTAATGAAATATAAAATCTAGAAACATATACTGGATCTGCTTTGAGAAGCAAATAATAATTAATGAATAATAAAATATCGTTTCATATACCATTATTTACAGCCGGAATTAGAGTAAAACCATTCCAGAAAAAATATTTTGCATCAGGATTTAAATCCAAAAGTGCAGATTCAGGAATTGATCAGTTCATACATATTCTAACAGTTGCACACCATTCGTTTAATTGGCTCCTCCAGTAGATGGATATTCTAGATTCTCGAGGTACATTTTTGACTTTATGATTCATGATGCTGATAAAAGTGACAGTAATAAAGAGGTGTTATAACTATGATTGCTTTTATTATCGGTAGTGTTATAATGGTTATCATATTTAATATCATAGTTATGATGATGAATATTGTTAGGTCTATTATCATTATTGTCTGTGCTGTTGTTGTTGTTGTTTTGCTGACGTCAGAGACCTCGGCCTCTGATGTCTGCCAAAAGTACGAAGACTCCCGCAGAGAGAAGATGGAGAAGGCGCAGGACATCAAGAGCAACGTCCTGGAGGCCATCACGACGCTGACGAGGAACCTGGACCACCTGGGGGTCGCCCTCGGCTCGGAGGCCAACAGAGACTCATACAATTACATCAGCAGCATCGACCCGGACGGCTTTACCTTCCCAAAGGTGAGTGCGGACAAGGATGGGCGTGGACCGGGCGAAAAGGTGCAGCTGCTAAAGAATGATTTAGTCATGTGAGGCAGGAAGAGGTGCGGGGCGCATTAGTCGTGGTGAACTACATTTCAAAGCATGGTTTGCGAGTATGCCTGTGGGTTTGAATCGTATTATGAGGGCACGAGATAATTTGCGCGCTTATGAATGGGCACCAGGAGAATTCGTTGAAATGCAGATTGTTTGAGATGGTTGTTGAGCGATCATACAGATTGCGGAAAACTGTTCAAGGGCATCGTATGGTTTTCTGAATACGCTCACTCACGTTATCCATCCAGCTGTCTGATTTGGAGCTAGGGTGGTTGCTACTTTTCTCTTACCCAATATGTAAAGACTCGTGTAAGTAGCAGCTGATATAACTCGTGTTTCAGGAATTCTACGAGCACACAGAGCGGCTTTGGCGGGACGCTGGGATCCGGGCCGTGTACGCGCAGCAGCACAAGTTCCAACTCATAGACTGCTCCAAATAGTAAGTCAGCGGTGCTTCCCGAATGCAGCTTTATTCTCTATTGTCTCTTTTACATGAAACTGCTATTTTCATTAATTTATTCAAGCAATGTTTCGTGGCTGTTATTTATAATCTTGTATCGTGTGTATATTTTCCTTAATTCGAAGAGATAGCAGCTTTAGCTATTTTTAAGAAAAGTGTAATCAAATGTTTCCTGTTATTTTTCATTCAGTATCATTGAGACTTGACAAGCATTCTTGAAAGAATTACAGTATTCTTTATTCCATATTGCTTTGATATGAGACCTTTGTTTCAAATTGTTTCAGATAATTTTACTCGATTTTTAAAATGAAAAATGTATCAGAAATTATCTCACTGACCTGTCACTATATATATATATTGTATATATGTACACACACACACACACACACACACACACACACACACACACACACACACACACACACACACACATATATATATATATATATATATATATATATATATATATATATATATATATATATATATATATATATATATAACTGTGGAGCCCCGGTTGAGAAACACTGATTTGGTTGCCATACTCACAGACTTGCATTTCAACCAAGAAATCCTCTTTGGTGAACTGATCAAAAGGGTAAATGTCACTCTTATACATTTCTTATCTTATCTTTACGTTTGAACAGAATCAGAATTTACATAGTTGACCTTTCACCTGGCTAATTATGATCAAAACTCGATCAAGAATGTTCAGATTGAAATGGAAATAAGTTGAAAAAAAAATCTTAAAAAAAGATAATCTTAATTTGCTAGAGTAGGTAGGCCCCTTTTTAAAGAATCAAAAGAAGCGTAATCTTGTACATTTAGCGGTAAAGTGTTACAGATGTTTCGGATTCGGACTGTTTTGTGCAAATGATCGGAAATGTGAGTAGTTTATTATTGCGAAATGGATATCTTTGATTTGATCAATTTGAAAGGCTATATATATATATATATATATATATATATATATATATATATATATATATATATATATATATATATATATATATTTATATATATATATATATATATGTGTGTGTGTGTGTGTGTGTGTGTGTGTGTGTGTGTGTGTGTGTGTGTGTGTGTGTGTGCGTGTGTCTGTGTGTGTGTGTGTGTGTGTGTATTAGAATTCTTCACAATGATAAGAGTAGAGGAAAATAAAACCCACAAGTTGGGCCTCCTAATAAGCCGTCATGGAACCTCTTCATCTACAAAGGTTCGGTGTTCTCCTGAAGTTAATCAACGGGTCTAATGAAGACTTCTGATAAGAGGGCTTATCAGGGAGCACGTGACCAGACGTTGTATCTTCAGCAGAATGTACTGATTCATGCTCTGTTATGCACTATTCACTCATACCAGTGTGCATCCTTTTAGACATGTCATTGGTGTTTCATGTCTTTCCATTACTTGTATCACTTCCACTCTGATATTTGGTGATAGTGAGAATGATTATTTTCATTTGTCGTTTTGATCATTAAATAACACGAGAACGTGGCTTACGTATATAGGCATTCAAAGGAACGTATGGTTAGGATAGTATTGCAATGGCCATTGACGATACTACTTCTATTTTCCAGCTTCTTGGATAAGGTCCACGAATTGAAGCAGCCACACTACGTGCCCAGCGTGCAGGTGTGTTTTGGTTTCTTGTCAAAGTGCCTATTCTTATTTATCAGCTTAAGTCTAGACAAATGGCAACGTAATGATGTATCTCTTTTTCCTTGACCGCGCCCGCGCCCACGCCGCGCACAGGACATCCTCCACAGCCGCCGTCGCACGACGAACATCCAGAAGATTGAGTTTGAGGTGAAGATCCCCCGGAAATACGGCGGCGGAGGCGCCCTGACCTTCTGGATGTTCGACGTCGGGGGCCAGAGGGGCGAGCGGAAGAAATGGATACAGGTGAGGCTCACGCGCGCACGCACGCACACGCATACACACACACACACAAATAAGAGAAGAGAAGAGAAGAGAAGAGAAGAGAAGAGAAGAGAAGAGAAGAGAAGAGAAGAGAAGAGAAGAGAAGAGAAGAGAAGAGAAGAGAAGAGAAGAGAAGAGAAGAGAAGAGAAGAGAAGAGAAGAGAAGAGAAGAGAAGAGAAGAGAAGAGAAGAGAAGAGAAGAGAAGAGAAGAGAAGAGAAGAGAAGAGAAGAGAAGAGAAGAGAAGAGAAGAGAAGAGAAGAGAAGAGAAGAGAAGAGAAGAGAAGAGAAGAGAAGAGAAGAGAAGAGAAGAGAAGAGAAGAGAAGAGAAGAGAAGAGAAGAGAAGAGAAGAGAAGAGAAGAGAAGAGAAGAGAAGAGAAGAGAAGAGAAGAGAAGAGAAGAGAAGAGAAGAGAAGAGAAGAGAAGAGAAGAGAAGAGAAGAGAAGAGAAGAGAAGAGAAGAGAAGAGAAGAGAAGAGAAGAGAAGAGAAGAGAAGAGAAGAGAAGAGAAGAGAAGAGAAGAGAAGAGAAGAGAAGAGAAGAGAAGAGAAGAGAAGAGAAGAGAAGAGAAGAGAAGAGAAGAGAAGAGAAGAGAAGAGAAGAGAAGAGAAGAGAAGAGAAGAGAAGAGAAGAGAAGAGAAGAGAAGAGAAGAGAAGAGAAGAGAAGAGAAGAGAAGAGAAGAGAAGAGAAGAGAAGAGAAGAGAAGAGAAGAGAAGAGAAGAGAAGAGAAGAGAAGAGAAGAGAAGAGAAGAGAAGAGAAGAGAAGAGAAGAGAAGAGAAGAGAAGAGAAGAGAAGAGAAGAGAAGAGAAGAGAAGAGAAGAGAAGAGAAGAGAAGAGAAGAGAAGAGAAGAGAAGAGAAGAGAAGAGAAGAGAAGAGAAGAGAAGAGAAGAGAAGAGAAGAGAAGAGAAGAGAAGAGAAGAGAAGAGAAGAGAAGAGAAGAGAAGAGAAGAGAAGAGAAGAGAAGAGAAGAGAAGAGAAGAGAAGAGAAGAGAAGAGAAGAGAAGAGAAGAGAAGAGAAGAGAAGAGAAGAGAAGAGAAGAGAAGAGAAGAGAAGAGAAGAGAAGAGAAGAGAAGAGAAGAGAAGAGAAGAGAAGAGAAGAGAAGAGAAGAGAAGAGAAGAGAAGAGAAGAGAAGAGAAGAGAAGAGAAGAGAAGAGAAGAGAAGAGAAGAGAAGAGAAGAGAAGAGAAGAGAAGAGAAGAGAAGAGAAGAGAAGAGAAGAGAAGAGAAGAGAAGAGAAGAGAAGAGAAGAGAAGAGAAGAGAAGAGAAGAGAAGAGAGAGAGAAGAGAAGAGAAGAGAAGAGAAGAGAGAGAGATAGAGATAGACACCCACTCTCTGCAACTAAAGCCACATTAAGAGCGGGTGTATTGCTGAGATTTGTCGCGTTGCTGAGCATGGAAGGTGAAGTCGGTTGAACATGTGCATGA
>BOPN01002082.1:202684-205184 GCA_017312705.2 Penaeus japonicus | reverse complement strand
TCACGGATTTAGCGATTCGCGAATTCACTTAATCCTTCCCCTATGTGCGCAATATCAAGTGGACTTTATGAAATTTTGGAGTAACCATTGGCCTCTCAGAGAAGCTATGGCAATTTTAATAATATCCTTAATGACTACCCGATTGCCTTATCGCCAAACGACCGTCCAGCTGGAAGAGCTAATCTGATCTCGCACTCTTCTCTTTAGTCCGAAGCTAAACCAATTTATATTCCATCATACAAAATTCTTCAGTCAAATCGAAAGGTTTTTGTGAATGAAGTGTTGGGTATTTTGGAAATGAGCAAGATTAAGTCAAGAAATCCCTCCTGGACCAATCCCATGACTCTCGATCCCCAAAATAGACGGGTCAGTCAGGTCTGTGGCGGATTGGCGTCGGTTGGATAGAGTGGCCATTCCTCAACAAATTTTGGTTCCGAATCTCCGTCTGTTGTTGCAAGACGCTGGGCCGGAAAAGAGTTATTTCCACCTTTTTCGACTTTTGCTAAAGAAGTTCTGTACATAGATAGAAATAAGCATCTCACTGTGTATAAAGCCATTCAAATGGCTTGGGAAAGGTACTTCTTCCCGCTCCCTATTTTGAGGTCAAGAGACAGGTTAAGTTCTACCATACTATAGGAGTTTAACAAATCAGCTTGGATTAGCTATTCCGCATTTTTCTTTTTAAAAGATCCCCTACTATAAATTGTCAGATTTGGTGACTAATTCGACTAATTTTCCAGGTATTGCGAAAGTCGATGCAAAAGTTATTTTTTTTATGAATTCATTTAAAGATACAACGCCTATGTATTTCGCCTATGACAGTGGGATGGAATTACAAAATGAAGTTATGAATAATATGTGCAAAAACATGAACGTTGCCCGTGTAAATAATATCTTATAAGCCTCAAAGTAACGGAATGATTGAACGCCTTAACGGCTCTTTTTAATCTCTCATGGAAGAGGGCTTTGGTTTTCAATACGACTGACGACGGATGATTCCGGCTATTCATTCGCCACTCGAAGACACGCCACACTTCCATATGGCCTGGTTGAAACTAGACGCAAGCTTGAATATTCTAACAGCTATGCAGAGGATCTTTTGAACAGGAATAAACTCCACGCAGAAATGTCTTATGAAGTCAAAAGGCCAAAGCCTCTCATATCAACATAAATTGTTCGTAACAAATCTATCTGTCTACACCTTTGTATTTCGAGTTTCATGCTAAGGACTCTATGCGTTTTAGCAGTATAAGGATAAGGATATAGTAAAAGTTTAAGCACTGCATCAGGTAGTGTATTAAAGATGGCTAGCGTTTAACGTCACGACGGTGAACGGAGGGACGGGAAATGTATGCAGGTCATCGCGATTCCTCCGACCGACTTTGCAAGGTCGTGTCATTCGCGTCCGATCCCCTTGGCACCGCTAAACATCCACACGCTGGCTCTGCCCCGGGCAGTCTGCGACTTCATTGCAAGCCTTCATGACACGACGAGGGCGATTCCTCCGAACGATTCCTTGAGCATCACCTCGCGAGGTCGTGTGACATTCGCACCCATTCCACTGTGACATCATTGCGGGCCCTCGCGACACATTGAAGATGATACCACCGGAACGGCTTTGCCGAACCGGCTTTGATAATCCTGATGTTCCTAACACCGCCATCTTGAGTAACAGTGCGCTTTCGCAACCACGAGGATTTCGTTGCATACGGACGATCGAGGGAGGCGGAGACTTCGTGAATGTACCGAGAGAAAGTTAAAGCTCCCGCGAAGGCTGTTCTCTCATTCTTTATTTTCATCCCTCGCCCATGCATGGCTAGTCAGTCGGCACTGCAGTCATTGCTTGTTGGGAAGCCATGCATAATGTGGATGAGCGGTCTGAGGTTTGCAACAATGTAAACACGTTGCTACACCACACGGGTTTTCCTATAGCAATAATTGTCGACATAATGCATTCATTCTACTTTCAAGTCAAATACCTGATAGTAAATGTAGTGTATATATATATATATATATATATATATATATATATATATATATATATATATATATATATATATCTATACTTTTTTTTAAGGTGTAGACAGCTTTGCTACCATGTGTTAATTTCCCATCCCTGCGACGCATGCACCTCGTAGCCCCTCTAGCTGGTTTTGAGAGAGAGAGAGAGAGAGAGAGAGAGAGAGAGAGAGAGAGAGAGAGAGAGAGAGAGAGAGAGAGAGAGAGAGAGAGAGAGAGAGAGAGAGAGTTCTGAATTTCAGAATATCTGTGATTATAAATCTCCCGTTCGTAGTACATTTTCGTCTTATCACACCTGTCAAAAACTAACAAGCAAAACAAGCTTAAAAGAGCGCGGACAAAAGCCACTTTGTCACCTAAAAAAACATGAAAGGGAAGAAAGTAAAAGACTATTTCCTTTGCTTAAGAATTTCTGCTCACACTCTGAGGCAAACGCGTTTGTTTTCCTCTTGACGATGGAGCGAAAATAGCCAGACTTCCC
>BOPN01002082.1:165184-167684 GCA_017312705.2 Penaeus japonicus | reverse complement strand
AACTCAGAGCTTTGGTTTATAGATATACAAATCTATCTATAGTGTACACAATTGGCAATGATAATAACACTCATAATAATAATGATGATAAAGATAATAATGATGATGATGATGATCATCATCATCATCATCATCATCATCATCATCATCATCATGATGGTGCTACTGCTACTGCTGATAATAATAATAATAACAATAATAATAATTATGTCAATGATAATAATAATGATAATGTCAGTGATAATGATAATGATAATAATAATATTATTATTATAATATAATACTACTACTACTAATAATGATAGTACTAATAATGATTATAACAATAATAATAATATAATAATGATAATGCTTGACAATGGCACCAACAAGGATGATAATAATGATGCTGATGACTGATAATCGTAATTTGATAGTCAGACATGACATGATAATGATTATAATGATAACAACGATGATGATAATGATAATACTAATAATGATAGTGATTATAATGATGATTATAAAGTTGTCATTATCAGTATTATCATCAGTATCACTTTTGCTACTGGCCTCCCCATATTCTTGATTCTTCTAATTTTAATTTGCCATGTTTTGCGATCTTTTTCTACTTAAGATTCTTTTTCATGTCTAAGATCATATCTGGTCAGTGGTGCTATGAAGACAGAGATAATGCTGTCGCTTTTTTCTGAGCCAAAATCTTACTGTTCAACCTACAGAGGTCAGGTGACGTAACGTGAGTGTTTCCTTTTTTTTTTTTTATAATCCTACTGATAGTAATCATTATACCTAATGTCAAATCATGGCTATTATAATTATAATCACTATTATTACCATGATAAAGGCTTGGCTTAAAATTACAAACTACATATGACACCCTTCTCTCCAGGCATTAGCAAGAAAGAAATCCATTCATGATCTCTGACAGGCACTATCTTCACTGTGCCACATGGTTAATTTGTGATGTGGCACTCGCAGCCGTCAGCATAGATCACCTTCCTTTTCTCCATCTCTTCATATTTTTCGTCGGGAATTGTTCTTTCTTTCGCTTTTGTTTACAGAAGTACAACTACGAAAGAACGAAGTTATTTTTTGTCCTCCCAGACATGATTGCCAAACATGATGAGCTGATATGGCCTCTACACTACAACTTAGTCGATTACAACATTGCGAAGGCCAGATGGCACAAATAAGCCTCATGACATAGTGAAACAAACAAACTGACTAACATGATGAGTGAATAAAACAGAGCACGCAAGGCATCGATATTGAGCGTGCCTCTCCCTCCCATGAAATAAGTGGTTCTCGTGGCCGCCTCGTTGTCAAAGGAAGGGAACGGAGGCCCTGTACCCAACGGGTTGAGCAGCGTCATAGATATTTAGTTTTGAGCATTTTTTGTCAAATAGTTCCATTTCAACTTTCGTTCCATTCTCTATTACAGCATCGCCACGCCACACGCCAACCGCACTTCTCAGTTGACTTGTGTTAGAGCCCTTCCAGTGGTAGGCTTTTCAAATGTCTTGATATCATTGATATCATTACTATCATATTTATTATTGTTATTATTATTTTTATCACTACCATTATTACAGTTATTATTGTTTTTGTTATTGTTATCATGATCATCATTATTATTGTTGTTGTTGCAGTTATTGTTGTTTTTATTATTCTTATCATCATTACCGAAATCATAATCCCTAAAATTGTTATCATCGTTTTGTTTCACCAAATTGATAACTGCTTACATCACGTGACCCCTCTGCACGTGCCTCTATTGCAGGATGGTAATCAAGAAAGCCTGCGCCCTCTGCGGGGACTCTGCGACCTCCATCACTTGCAGCGATTGCAACAAAAGCCACTACTGCTCCGAGGATCACCAGAAGCGACACAGGGAATGCCACAAGGATCAGTGCCACCCTTACCAGGAAGCCTTCGACCCTGACCGCGGAAGGTGGGTTTGCTCTTCCTTCGTGAGTGCTTTTTAGGGTTAAGGAGGCAAGGACGAAGTGGACGAGAAAATGGTAGCTGAGACACCGGTCATGAATTGCAGTACAAATAGACAGGCGAATGTAAAACAGAGCTGAAAAAAGTGAAAAAATCTGACTATTGCAAATGTTGATGTTAACAAGACTAGCTGTTGTTCATTTGCGGTAATCATCCGGTATTCCATCTTCAGGTATCTCGTGGCCACCCGAGACCTTAATCCCGGAGAGTTTCTCTTTTCGGAAGCGCCCGTGGCTCTGGGTCCGCTCGGGAGCTGCTCGCTCTTCTGCCTGGGCTGCCATGAGTTCATCAAGGGAGATGACTTCGTCCGCTGCCCTGGGTGTTGGTGGCCGCTGTGCTCGGTCAGCTGTGCTTCCAGCAAGTTCCACGTCGACGAATGCCCTAAGCTGGCGCAGGACACCAAGCACATTGGCCAGCCACCGTGTCAGGAAGAAACCGTTCGCTATGACATCATACTTTCACTGCGCTGTCTTCTTTTGAAGGTCACTGCTGCCGA
>BOPN01002082.1:140184-145184 GCA_017312705.2 Penaeus japonicus | reverse complement strand
TATCTGTTCCCAACTCCCGTTATACCTTGAAACGCCATCTGATGAAGTATTGCCAGTACTGCACTCAGTTTTCTGCTTCACAGGTACTTGGTTGCGTCCCGTGACCTAAAAGCAGGTCAGCTGGTGCTGAATGAGAGTCCCGTTGTCTGCGGTCCCACTGGCACGTGCTTCCCAATTTGCTTGGGCTGCCACGCGGCCATCACAGACCTGGAGTCCTTCCGTTGCCCCGGATGTTTCTGGCCTATGTGCTCTCCTGAGTGCCACCAGAAGGACCTCCACGTGAACGAGTGTGCCATTCTGGCGCAAGATGTCAAGCGGGTCGGCCCCCCAATCAACATGGGCGTCACGCCGCGTTATGACATGATATTGGTTCTTCGCTGCCTTCTCCTGCGCGAAACAAACCCAACCGTCTGGACCCGTCTTATGGCCATGGAGAGCCACGTGGAGGCTCGCCGGGAGCAGCAGGAGCCCTACCACATGGCTGGCGTTCGCTTCCTCACGGAGGTGATACATTGTGGTTTTGATGCGGACACAGTGCACAAAGTTCGAGGCATCATGATAACTAATTGCATCAACATTCGGGGTCCGAAAGGGGAACATCTGCGCGGTATATACCCTAAGATTGCTCTGCTAAATCACTCGTGCTTACCCAACCTAACAATAAGATCAGATGCCAGTAACGCCCTCTATATTCGCACCGCTGTGGCCATCAAGAAAGGAGACCCTCTCGTTTTCAGCTACACGCCACCAGAGGAGCCTCTTTGGGAGAGGCAGTTTGACTTCAAAAGCGTATATTTCTTCTCTTGCAAGTGCCGCCGATGTGAAGATCCCACTGAACTTGGCACTCACTACTCCTCGCCGCGCTGCCCGAAGTGCCCAGGGAAGTTTCTGGAACCACGAGAAGGAGTCGATGCCCCTTGGAAGTGCCCCGAGTGTGATGAGAGACGGGAGAGCCAAGAGATCAAAGACGAAGCGGAACGTCACGTCAAAGCTATAGACGAGCGATGCAGTTCTTACAGCGAGGTGGACGGCCTCCTGGCGGAGATTTCGCGCACATTCCACGACAGCCACTACGTGTGGGTGACGGCGGCTCAGGCGAGCCTGAAGACGCTCAAGAACGACACCAGCTTAGCGGCACTCAAGCTGCAGCAGGAAATATGGAGGCGACTCATGGGGATCTATCAGCTATTTGAACCTGGACTCACGCGGAGAAGAGGTAAGCAATGCAACATGATATATCATCCAAAAAACAACAACATTTTGTGTTTACAGAGCATGCATGATTTACAACTGAATATTCAAGTTATTGACAATAAGATTATGTTACCATATTATTTTTTATACCGATTCAGAGGGAGTATTCAACTGGAAACTTGAATTATTTATCCTGTATAATACCAGTAGAGTAAGAAAAACGAAACTGTACTAGTAGCATAGATTAGGTCATACACAGCCACGGTCCTTCACGAAAGACTGAGCCTCACTTCCCACAAGGCAATGCGTCAACCTATAGGACTCGTGTCCCCCTCAGGAGTGTCGCTGTTCCAGCTGTCCATGGTGGAGACGCGAGTGGCTCAGACGCAGCACGCCGAAGGAGAGCTGAGTGCTGGCGCATACATCGGCGCCCTCACGCGCATCCTCCGCCAGCTCGAATACTCCGTCCAGATCCTCGCACTCGAGCCCAGCAACTCCAGCGAGCTGCACTGGAAGGAACGGGCGACGACGAAGGCGACGGCGATTTCCGAAGCGATCGCCATTTTGCAGATGAACGACGAAATGCAACAGGAAAACGCTCTCAAGGAAAACTGATTCGGCATTTCCTACTCTATAGACATTCAGGTAAATATTTAAAGGTTTACTTAAGCCCTTTTCCGTTTGATAGAACAAGCTTCATATGATGAGTAACCGGTACACGAGATAACGATAGATATCGGATGTGTCTTCACATTGATATGGGACACACGAGGCAATGCCAAGCACTCTTCCCCTTATTGCTAACTACTACTCCACACTAATAGATAAACTGCACTAACATCTATACCTCTCAGTTGTGAAAAGGAGGAATTGGACGCTGGACATATTTTACAGTGTACGCCATTGTTGATGACGCTGGCTGCTGATGTTGTATAGGGTAACCGTAGCTAAAAGTACCTCAGATAAGGTTAAATACGAGTAAGAGAGAAAGACAAAGAGAAAGAGAATGAGCATGAGCATGAGAATGAGGATGAGATTAAGGATGAGAATGAGCATGAAAATGAGAATGAAAGAGAGAGAGTGAGTGAGTGAGTGAGTGAGTGAGTGAGTGAGTGAGTGAGTAAGTGAGAGAGAGAGAGAGAGAGAGAGAAAGAGAGAGAGAGAGAGAGAGAGAATATGTACAAAAAATAGAAGGAAAGTGAGATTGATAACAAAAACAGTTAGATTAAACTTCCCGCTCTCTTCGGTCAGTTTTTAAATGGATAAAGAACGGCATTTTGTATTATTTTCATGGAGAAATTAGCTAAGAATCATACTATTGGCATATTACAACGACATAGTGACACCTGTTCTGACCTCAAGTCTGTTTATTCACAGACACTGACCGTCTTAGTATTAGTATAAATTTCAAAAGAGTACTCACACCCGAGATAATAAACAATGATAACATCATTTCGGCGGAAAATGATTCACGGGACTTTCCCAGCCTGACCCACAATAAACATCCTGGATCAGGGCTGACAAGAACACAGGAGAAGCACTATAGTGTAATGTTGACTCTGCACACACATGCTCGATTCACCCACTGTTTTTTTTACTCTTTCCAATCACCTTGAGTCAACAGGGTTGGAGCCTTTTGTTCACTGGCTGTGGATTACCTTAATACTGGAATAAATCTCCACGGATTTTCGTTATGTGCGGTTGTACCGCTGATGTGCACTTGCAGCCATACCATCCATATACATTATGCAAGTGACGCCTTGCTCCAGATATCCTGACTTTATTATTCATTTTGAAGGATATTAACTTTACTCGTTACAACATCAGTAATTTCGATAATACAAATAGCGTCTCTAATTTTAATGCATCTGACAAAGAAAAACTCGTCAACCATTCTAATATCCGCATTCGGACTAGGTCGAACGCTACTTCTCCGCCAAAGATGTTCTTTTTGGCGATGATAATAAGTGGTCCAGCGCAGGGTCAGCGAAGTGACACTTTAATTACTGGACACAATGACCCGAGCCACTGCAACCGTTACGTTCATTCAACCTTCCGTTGGAGACGGGACCTCTGCAAGGCGGCTGATGAGGCAGCGCCCGCACGCCTGTCAGAGTAGGGGAACATTTTTGCAACTTCCATGACAGATATTTTCATCACTCCGATATCATAATGAATTACATATCCTGAGCACACAAAGAGCCCTACTACAAAAATGTTAGTCAGAAATCAGTCCCTCACCTACATGATGTTTGGTGGTGCACAATTCAATAGCTATGTTATTATGTGCAGACACAAGCCAGTCCTTGAGAGGCATTATAAAAAGACTTCGCCCCGCCAGCCCTCGTCGCGTGCCCACCGCAGCAACGTGAGGCGGCGCTACGGCGCTGTCGCTCTCTGCATTGCGCAAGGTTGCTTTTGTCCCTGAGCTTTTATGTGTGCACATCTCATGCATCATTGTTCTAAGTCTATTAAGTCTATTAAGTCTATTATGAATCATTGTTTAGACGAGTATTAGTATAGGATATATAACTGTCATTGAGATCCTATTTAGTTTAACAAGATGGAGTTATCAAAAGTTGTATTAATCACACTAATGTCTCTATCGTGATTTCTTCGTATTTCACGTCTCTGTCTACTGGGCGATCGAGTTACGCAACCTCCCTCACACCATCGCCTCGCATAACTCACACTGTTCGCTCGGTCAGCGCTGCTACATGTGCTGCCTTAAGATACATTTCTGAGTGCTTACTCATCTGCCGCCAAAGCAGTAACTTTCCTTTTCCTATTTCTCAACTCATCTACTTCTCACATCTGCAAGTCATGTCACTGCCATCCTGTCACGTTTCTTCACAACCGTCTGTAGTGTGTTTCTCCGCCCTTGGCACCGCGTCACTCTTCCTTCGCCCGCATGCCCCAAGTCCCTTTAATTTTATTATTCGAAAGTTATCCGGCAGCCCTCGTGGTGTCTTCAAGTCCCGCGCACAATGGCTTGGGACTGATGTGGGCTCTCTGGGTTGCGTGAGTCGGCAGAAAGACCGACAGTATTTAAAGCGAAAAGTGCTAAATAACCTTCGTGCGCAGGAATATATTACTTGAGAGATTAAATAGCCTTGATAAAGTACTGACGCTTAAGAATATCTTATCATGCTGTAATGCAACAGGTCTGCGTGAAAGTATAAGTGGCATGAATCATCTAAAGACTCAAACAAACAAGATGATTATAAATGGTAAATAACTTCCATTCACACTAAAGGCTGAAGGTAACAACGTGGTCACTTAGGTGTTGCGTCACACTAACTTAAAAGGAGGTTGACGCAACCACTCTCTGACATCCAGCCTGCACTGATGTATTATGATTATAGTGTTGTGTGAATCTTTAAACACTTGCAAATTCACTATAAATTGACATTCAATCTTTTAATTCAGACAATTTCGCCAAGAGCATGATTTGCAGTTGACATCAAACCCATATTATTCATTCAAAGGACGCCCACTTGCAGAAGATCAGTCCCTTAAAAAATATCAAACTTACGAGAGGGTGATTGGAGTTAGGAACCTCCTCTCCTTCCCCGCTGGCGCCTTGGTTGATAAACTCACAATGGGATAAAACTACAGATTTCTTCCCATTAACTAAAGTGTCACGACTTGTCTTCTGTGGCCCAGTATGGGGGAGAACATCGCTTGTGTTGGCATGATGAACAAACACACCAGCACACGCATGCACACACACACACACACACACACACACACACACACACACACACACACACACACACACACACACACACACACACACACACACA
>BOPN01002082.1:81520-91520 GCA_017312705.2 Penaeus japonicus | reverse complement strand
ACACACACACACACACACACACACACACACACACACACACACACACACACACACACAAATACGCATAGGTGTAGATGCAGACTTATATACATAAAAACAGTATAAATATACACATTAAATTTATCCTAACCAATATCGGATTTCATAATTTGAAAAATATTAACCCTAATCAAATTACCTTTTGAGAATTATTACTTGATTTATGATAGTTTTACTAGGACGTATTTAATAGATTATACTTGTTCATTTTTCTAGCCATCAATGTTAAATGAAAAAGAATTTCATTCAGATCCTTCTCTTGAGGAGTATAGCTACCGACCTTTCTCCAAGGTTTTAGAAACTACCTTGCCTCTCAGTTACACTTCTCAGTTTTAAAAAATCATGAACTATTTATCTTGAAAGGATCGCTGATCAGAACAGCTGATGTGCAGTTACAGTTATCTTTAGTGATTCATTATCATAGAACAAAACACCGCAATCCACGAGAGATCGTGGTTGGAAGCTGTTTTCCGCGTAGCATGATTCCCGCTTCGAATTTCACACCCACATTCTCAATGGCAGATGCAACCCAATGTGCAAACCAATAAAAATCGCTCTCCGTGTTATATGCAAATTTTTGGTGAAATTATTCTGTTTTGGTGAAATACAGGATTAATACCAAAATCATAATTGCTGACGAAATAAACGTAATCTCTATGTATATCAGTGTGGTCTTACAAATGTTTTAGATAGTTCACAAACAGCAGTTTCCATTTTCGCCCTTTTAATGAAATATTTTCATCGATGCTATATACTGAATACCTAAATTGTAATAATGTCGGTACATCACCATACATAGCAAATTGGTTCGTATTTATGCTGATGAAAAATTCATATATCAAATATCATGATATCACGTGAAAGCGGACTCGTTCAGGGCTCACCACATTTTCCCTGTCATCGCCGTCACTCTCAGGTCACCAAGAGTACTCACACGTCGGTACAAAAATTGCTTAGTGCTTCTTAATGAACTTTGAACACAGCTTGGTTATAATATGCATGAAACTTTTGTCCCACTTGACGTTATATTTGATTAATAATTTTGTTATTATATGACGCATTAAAACATGAAATATATGTTATTTTTAAGATTCAATGAGTTATAAATAAAGAATGATAAATATTTAGATGTTTAATTGATGTTTATAAAGAATTATAAATATATTTTTCTTTATTGAACGAGTCGCAAAACACTCCCTTCTGTTGTGTAATTTTTTCTTCCACCCAAAACTCAGTGAGAAATATGCACAATGATGAATGATACACAATCAAGATTTTTTCCCTGGACAAAACGAAACTGTAGTTTGGCTTATCTAACCTTTATCTTATCAAATATTGATAAATAGTAAACGTAATAGTACTTAAAAAGTGGTGTCTAAAAAATCCTAAAAAATCAAACAAGACTATTTGTGTATTGCAATTATTCAATAAAGTGTTATAAACGTCATTATCTTTCAATTTTATTCTATCACTATTAGGTCAGTCTAAAATCAAACATCATATTCTAGAATACCGCATTTTGAAGATGAAGCTTTCCCTAATCAATATTTGATCAATATTTACTTAGGGTTTGAGCGATTCACGCCGCCATCTCCGAGTCCGGCGTCAAGTTCTTCGTGGAGATACTCCCTCAGCCCAGAGTAAATAAATAAATGCTCTCTTGATCGAGCCTCGACTTCACTTAATTTTCTCAGATTTTCTGGTTAAATGATAAACATGCATCATTTTGGGATCCTGCTTCATTTTGGTATGACAGTATAAGGTGTTATACTTTATTCTGTTCTCTGTAGAATCTGAAGATAATAAAGCCTTTTTTGTGTACACACGTTTAAGTTAGTATCGATGTGTGTACATACATATATATACTGTATACCATCAAATACCCACATAACTGGTTTACAACAGTGTTTCAAACTTTTCTGTACGTGACCCAGAGCTTATTTTCCTGGATCGGCAACCCTTAAGGCGGAAGCAAAACTTCAGTGCAACAATTTCCGTGCTCCAGACTCTCATTGATGCTTTATATTCCAAAAGTACATATACATTTATTTGCACTGCGTTTTACGTTTAGATTTAATCCATGTTCTTATTTTCATAGTCATTTTTTAAAAACCATCCCGCCACCCTCAGGAGCATCTTTACGCCTAAATTTGAGTTTCATATTCTAGCCAAAGACATAAGGTTGCAAAGTTCATCGCGACACGAATAAAAAAAGGCTGCTTTTGTGAAAATAAAAGTCACATAAAGCACGCATCTCTGTTCAGCTCTTTCCGCCATCAGTAGGTGAGTGCCGAATGGTGGTCAAGGCAACCTCCTTTCTTGCTCCTCCTAGAAAGCAGAAACTGTCTCAGGGTCCAGGTCAAAGAAACAACAGTATGGAAATAAGGTTGCACAGACTACTCAGTGAGGATGGCCCAAGGACAGTGAAGTTGTGACCGGGCAAATGTTATAATAACGGTCTGTTCCGACCGCTTGTATTACTTCCTGGTTGCACTGAAGATGCAGGGGAAGATGTGATATGCATAGAGGAATGAAAGCTGCAATGCTTCTGTTATACTACTATATAATTTTTTTAATCATTTTGATTATAATTGCGAAAGTAGCTGCAACGGCGATTTCTGAGATTTCCTTTCCGGTAATATACATACTGCGAATGTATGATTGCCTGTGACTTAGTAAGCCTCCGTGGTCTTAGACATGGGCCTTGAAAGATTACATTCTCGAGAGAGACAGTGGCTTTTCAGAATGATTATCCCACTTACTCGCATAAGAACTGGAGAATGAGTTATAGACTGAAGGGATCCTCGGTCAAGAGCAGTGTGGTTAAGTTGCATTCATTCAGGATATAATGTTTTTTTATTGAAAAACTAAATCACTAGGCCTTTCCCAAGCCTATAAATGACACTGCACGACGGATAATCCACATAGCAGATTGATAGGGAAATATCGTTGCTGGTAAAATTCAATAGATTGCACAGAACAAGCTACTCATAATATCGTAATGAGTTAAATATGTAGATGAAAATATGAACTTTGTAAAGTCATCACTGGATTCTACACTGAAGTTGAAGTCTAGAATGACCAACTAAAACGCTTTTCATCAGGAATGATTAGTTGCATTATGCAGTGTCTACTCGGTTAATGGGAATGGGAAATTGCTACTTATTATATTGCATTTGAATGAAGGTTCACGACGATCCTACAGTAGATGCTTTTAGGTTTAGAAAGTTTGACTGTTAGAACAGACAGTGGTGGCCGGAATTAATCCCTGATACGGTATTAATGATTTTCTTATGAACAAAATAATTCTAAAAATGGTAAAACAAATTTGGATGAACGCAAGTCAGTCAGTGCGAGCAGTAGACGCGAGGCTGTGCCGTAACGGGAGACCCTGTCTTCGATACAAAGTCATGTCACATTCATATTGTGTACCGTACCCTAGTGCAGGCATTAGGTTGCATACTGTGCAACGCCTTGACACAGGCAACCAGAACTTGTAGCCGCACTCGGAACCTTCCGGGTCACTCATGGCGTAGTCGGGACACGTCCTCTGATTACGCATTCACCCGCTCCATGGCTGCCGAATCGGAAATGTTATTGCAGGTTGTTTTCCGTGTGCAGAACTGCCTGCATGTGTAGATATGAACAGGACATGAAAGATTCCGACATGTTCACTCTTTTTCGCTGTCTCTTTTGGGGGGAGGGGGAGTAGCATCTTGCTCAGGAATGGAAATATTAGTTATATTAATATTGATAATAAAAGCTATGCATATTTCCTTCCCATTTGTATGGCGCGAGTTAATGCTGCATCTGATTATATAGCAAAAAAAGAAAAGAAAAGAAAGAAAGAAGAAGAAAAAAAAAAAAACATACCATGAGAGAAAATGTGGCAGAGCATCACCTGATCCATCCTGTGTGTCCTGTCTCTCTCGCCCCCCCCCCCTCTCTCTACCCCTCCCTTTTCTCTCCCCCTCTCTTTGCACTCTTCCTCTCTCTTTCTCTTTTTTCTCTCTCTCTCTCACACACTTCCCTCTCTCTCTCCTTTGGGAGGAACCTTGGACCTGGCGAGATGCTGGGTCAATGAGAAGCTGGACTATCTTCCTCCGCTCTATTAATGGAGGTAATATATTACCAACATAGCTTAATTTGTGACTTGGCACAGGCGAAATTGATAAAATGTGTTATAGTGTAGACTATGATAAGGCAGGTGTATTACTGAATAGACAGGGTGTAATCAAACGATTGGCAAGTACTATACTAATTTCAAATTATCACAAATCTGGGACCAAGTTAAGAGAATGCATATGCCTCTCGGGTTATCTGTTCAAAATAACAACAACCATATGAATCCCCTTGCCAAAGTCAGCTCAGGCACAGAAATGATGTTCTGCGAAGGAATGTACCTAATCGGAGTCGAGAGAGTCGGCATGAAGAGATGAATAATCATACCAGGACGAATCAGTATCAGGTGAATAGGTATCGGTAATCAGGATGCTACAACTGCGGTGAATTTAATCACAGGCAGGCGAGTTGCAGACAAAGATTAATGTACATCATGCCACACATGGTCACAAGAGTAAACTTTATTCTATGTACTGCGAATAGGACAAGGGCCAAGCAGACGGTGCCGACGCGGATTACTCCCCATATAATGACAGCTTTAATATTGTGCATATAAATTTCCAATCTCTCTTATCTAATTTAGATATTTTAGAATTGTTAGTCATTGAAAAAGAAATAGATATTTTATGTAAAAGTGAAACGTGGCTCCCTCCAAGTCTCCAAGATTCTTTTCGTGCACTTACCGCCAATAGAAAGATTGCCAGACCCTCAGCTCCGTGGATGACGAACGAAATCAGAGATGCTATGAAAGTGCGAGATAAACTTAAGAATAAAATTATGACTGATGGATTTAACTTAACAACTTGTAATGAATACAAAGAAAAAGAGAAACATGTCAGATTAATTGTTGAAAATGTTACAACAATACTATAGAAATGAATTTCAAAATAAAAGAAATTATATTGCTGCTACATGGAATACCATTAGACGAATCATTCCTGTTTCAAAATCTCAAAACCAATAGTTTGATGATATTACACGAAGGAAAAATCAGACGAATTCAATCTATTCTTTGCAAATGCCGGTAGATTTGCTTTCAAAAATCTTCATACATAAGCAAACCTTTACGTGAATGATATTCATAATTATAATAAACGAAATAACATCCATAGTGAAGATAACGCAACTAATATCCATGACTTTACAATAAACCCAGTGGACTGTAATACTATAATTCTATTAATCAAACATCTCAGAGAATCTAAGTCCTGTGGTTCTGATGGAATTTCACTTAGATTCATGAAAGATTCACTTCCAGTAACTGTTTTCTAACTCATGGTTATCATCAATACATCTATTGCCACAAACAATTTCCCGGACCTATGGAAATTCTCACACGTCATTCCCCTTCACAAAGGCGGTGATATGGATGAAATAAATAACCATTGGCCAATCTCTCGACTTCCGATATTTTCTAAGATACTGGAAAGAATTGTTGACAACCAGTTGATGTCTAATTTAGAATTCAACAGATTATGCTCCGATAGCCAACATGGTTTTCGACAAGAGCTATCCACTGAAACTGCTCTCCTCACAATGAGTGATAAGATATACAATATTATGGATGGCAAGAAAGTATCACTTCTCTTGCTGTTAGAGTTATCAAAAGCATTTGGTAGTGTAAATATATAATATTCTTATTAACAAATGTAATAAATTTAAAATAAATGCTTTACGGTTCCGGAGTTATCTATCAAATCGTTCAGTCTATAAAAATCAGGAATGTAAAATCAACTCCTATGGACATTTCATTTGGAGTCCCCCAAGGCCCTGTTCTAGACCTTTTTTTTTTAGATTTATGTTAATGATTTTGCTGGAATGTTTATCAGAATGCTTGTGGTCCAGTATGCTGACAATCACAACTATATCTATATATATATATATATATATATATATATATATATATATATATATATATATATTTATATATATATATATATATATATATATATATATATATATATAAGGATACTATACATATCATTACATCATTATTTGCATTCTCTACAAGAATATATGATATAATTGCAACTAATACAATGAACAATTATTTCATGGCATATTTATGTATTTACCATGTAAAGAAGAACCAACGCAAATTTAAAATGAAGATTATCATCATTACAATGATCAATATTATTATTCTCTCTCTCTCTCTCTTTCTCTCTCCCTCTCTTATTCTCTCTCTCTCTCTCTCTCTCCTTTCTTCTTTCTCTCTCTCTCTCTCTCTCTCTCTCTCTCTCTCTCTCTCTCTCTCTCTCTCTCTCTCTCTCTCTCTCTCTCTCTCTCTCTCTCTCTCTCTCTCTCTCTCTCTCTCTCTCTCTCTCTATATATATATATATATATATATATATATATATTCTTTCTCTCTCTCTCTCTCTCTCTCTCTCTCTCTCTCTCTCTCTCTCTCTCTCTCTCTCTCTCTCTATATATATATATATGTATATATATATATATATATATATATCTCTTTCTTTCTCTCTCTCTATATATATGTATATATATGTATATATATATATATATATATATATATATATATATATATATATATACAGTATATATATATATATATATATATATATACATATATATATATATATATATATATATATATATATATATATATATATATATATATATATATTCTTTTCTATCTCTCTCTCTCTTTCTCTCTCTCTCTCACTCTTTCTTTCTCCCCTCACACTCACTCTCTCTCTCTATTTATATATATATATATGTATATATATATTTCTCTCTCTCTCTCTCTCTTTATATATTTATATATATATATATATATATATATATATATATATATATATGTGTGTATGTACATATTTCTCTTTCTCTCTCTCTCTCTCTCTCTCTATCTATCTATATATATACACATTGTTATGCATAGCGCATTGCATGCGTGCATAACGTAATGGGTATAGCAAACCGTAGAATGCTGTCATAATGATCCTCATCCAAAGTGGTGTACTAGTGATATTGTGGTGAAGGCTTGTTGCCTGTCCTCCTGTTCAGCTGGTGTGTTGTGTCGTATAACAATGTATATTGATTACATAATTATACACCATACCATGTAAAAGTAATGTATCGGCAGAAATGAAATTGATTATAATATTGAATAAAGAAGCCGCCGTTTTGTTGATTAAAAAAAATTCTTCGCAGCCACTGACAGTCATTAAGCCTACTCCCAACAATGTTGGTGTATGCAGGTATACGCCAGGTGAGTGCGTAAGCAGTGACGGCTGGGCTGGCGAAGGGCAAGGAGTGGTGTCTGAGGTCTCTCCTGACGGTGCTGTTTTTAGTATTTTCTTAGTGCAATCAAGTCTGTATTTGTGTTATGGTTTTCGTATTATTATATGTTCTTAATGTGACATTTTAGATGTTAGGAGTTATATATATTGTTTATCAATTGCTTTCACGTAATCTTGTGTTAAATAGATTATACTGTTAACGTTACGTTTTGCTTATGATTCCAATTCTTCACTCCTCTACAGGTTCATGATGTAATAAGTTTTAGGAAATGATCTGGAAATGCTGCTGTGTGTATGTGTGTGTTTGTGTGTATGTGTGAGAGTGTGTGTGTGCGCGTGTGTGTGTGCGCGTGTGTGTGCGTGTGCATATACATATTCATATATATGTATATATATGTATATATATATATATATATATATATATATATATATATATATATATATATATATATAATGCATATGTTACACTTCCGTTACACACACAAGTATATATACACTGTATGTAACAACAAGAACAAAAACAACACAATGATAATAGCGATAATGATAATATAATTCATAGCAATGACAACCATAATGCTTATAATAATAATAATAGCAAAAACAATGTTGATAGTAACAAAAAAGTAATGCTGATAATGATGACTATAATGATAAGGATAATTATGTTGATGACAATGATGATGATGATAAGGAGAGTAAGAATAAATATCATAGAAATAACAATATCATTTTAGTCATCACTATCATTATCATTGCCAATATTGTTATCATTATCAATATGATCATTTTGTCCTAAAAAAAATAGAAAAAATGATTAAAATTAGAAACAAAAAAAATAATGTTAATAATGAAATCAAGGAAAACAATAGTGATAGTAATACAAAAAAAATAGTTATAATGATAATGAAAACAGTAATGATAATAACGATAATAATAATGATAGTAATGATAACTAAAAAACCTAAAAACGTATAAAAAACAGACTATAAAGCTATAAAAAATAAGATATGAAAAAATAACAGTAATGATAGTAATAAATGACAGTAATGGTAGTAATAATTGCAATATTAATGATTAGTAATCAAAATAATTATAGTGATTTTGATAACGATGATCATATCTATAACCAGACAGTGAGGATAAAAATGAAGAATATTATTAGTAGCAAGGATAATGACAATCATTGTCATAATGATGATAACAATGACAATAGTAATAATACTAATAATGCCAATGGTAACAAGTATAACAGAAATAAGAATGTTACTATTAATGATAATATAAAAAGTGATGATAATGATAATAACAAGTATGAAAATAATAATAATAATGATAGTGATGTAAATTATGATAATGATATCAATAATAATAGCAATCATAAATGATAATGATAATAATAACGATGATGATTATCATAATGATAATAAAGATGATAATTATAATTATAGTAATAATAGCAACAGCTATTCTAAAAGCAATAACAAAAACAATGATAATTATAATAATGATAGATATTATAATGATGAAAATAAAGGCAATGATGGTGATTTAAAACAAAAACAAAAAATATAGTAATAATGATACCTTTCATAATGATAGTAATAATGATAATGATGATAATCATATCAATGATAATAATGATAATAATGATAATGATAAGACAATAGAATGATGAAGTAATAACAATAACAACACCTGTGAAGATAACAGCATAATGATGATGATAACAATAAATATAAAGTTGATGATAAAAAGATATGATAATTGTGATAACAAAATGGTAATGATACTGATAATGGCAATAATGATGATAATGATGGTAATCATAAGATAATGATATTGATAATAACAATAACAATATAGATGATAATAATAGTAATGATACAAGAAAACAATTACAATGATGGCAGTACTAATAGAAGTTATAATGACAATAATGATGTGATGATAATGATGATAACAATGATAATAATGAGAATTATGCTAATGATAATGATAGTTATGATCATATTGACAAAACACATTTATAATAAAAAGAGAAATAATGATATAAATGATAATAAAAACGATAAGGGCAATAATGATGATAATAACAATTGTAACAATAGTAGGAATAGCAATACTAGTAACATCAAGAATCATAATGATAATGGTAATAATAACATTGCCAGTTATGATATAAATGATTATGATATTGATATTATTACTGCTGCTTCTAATGATAGCATTATGATTATAATTAACAGTTTCATGGCAATGAAAACAACAATCCTAACAATTAAGAAAAATATAGCAATGAGTATAATATGAATTGTTATAATGGTGATAACAATAAATAGAATAATGATTATAATGATGATAGTAGTAGTCATAACAGCAACTGTGATGATTGTAGTAATTATGATGATATTAATGATAATACTTATAATTAAATTGATGATAACGATGATTATAGAAGTAATAGCTATAAGAAAAAGATGAATGTATTAGTGATGATAAAAATTATGATAATGATGACAACAATAAGAATATCAAGAACAAAAACAATAAAAATTACAACGATAGTAATGATAATA
>BOPN01002082.1:54020-69020 GCA_017312705.2 Penaeus japonicus | reverse complement strand
ATATATATATATAAATTATATATATATATATATATATATATATATATATATATAAATTATATATATATATATATATATATATATATATATATATATATATATATATATATATATATATGTATATATATATTAATAAATAAATGAATATATACATATATGTATATTTTATATATATATATATATATATATATATATATATATATATATATATATATATATATATATATATATATATATATATATATATATATATATATATGTATATATATATATATATATATATATATATATATATATATATATATATATATATATATATATATATATACACACACATTATCTCTCTCTCTGAGTCTAGCTGCCGTGGTGATCGGGACGTGTTTTTGCCTACTTCCGCCGCAGCCCTGCAACTCAGCAAACCATGCCTTCTCATGGTCCCGCAGTGTCAGAGGGTAATCTGACTCCTCCCCAGGGTTTGAGAGGGCCAACCATGGGCTTCCTGGTGCTTCCTCGGGCTTAGGGTAATGTGCCCCCCTCCCAAGGTACCGGGATCTCAGCCCTAGTACATGGGCCCCCTGGCAGCATGGGTCAGAGCTGCCTCCCCGCCCACGAGAATGGGCACCCCCATGGCAGCCAAGGTCAAGGCTGCCCCAGGGCCCAGGGTGAGGGGTATCTTTTCAGCAGCATCACCAGCAGTGACAACAGTGCAAACAACCATTCAGAAAACAGGAAAGCAATATATCAGTTTGGCAGTGTTACAATAGTGCTTAATACAATTCTGTGCTTCATTGCAACAAAAAGGCCGTGGCCAAGGTCTGTCCTCAGTGATCAAATCAGAAAATACTACAGACCGGCTGAAATCGAAGAAGCCCATGACATTGCCTTTTTCAATAACCTATCAGACTATAGAAAATCCAGAAATACGACACGGGGCACTAAACAGATGACAAACATTATCGTGCACACTATGTTTGATTAGTGTATTGAAAATCCAAACATTGTGTTCGTAACAACAACGACGGACACCCCCCAACAGACTGGTCGCCACCAAAGAAACCAGGTATTTCAACAACTTTTGTAAAATTCCTCCAAAAGTGTACAGACCAGGGAACACAGACCTACAGTGGGCCTTCTTACACAGACCAAAATCTGATGGAAAACAAGATCGACCTGCTGATCGGAATGTTTTCTAAACAGAAGGCGGCTTTAAATAGAATCATAGGGCAAGGTGCGATATGTCAAGATCCGGTCCCCCCCAACCTCCCATCTCCCACCCATGAGCAGAATGCATACGAAACGTTTCCGTTTGCATCTCCTCCTCCTACCTCCACCCCAAGAGCAGAAACAAACAACTGCTCCACACCCTCCACGCCCGTACCCACGACCAGTAATCCTTCCCACCCGATACCCTCCTCTCTCTCCCTGCCCGGACCCTTACTAGCACTCCTTCCCTCACGTTATCCTCCCTCCCCCTGCCTACGGTCAGCCAGCCGACTTGTGCCCTTGCTGACTCACCGGCCCCCAACTCTGCTGAGCCATCTACGCGCCCCACCATCGACGCTCCCAGCTAGCAGACCCCCGCCCCCCAAGAGACATACCCGCCTCCCCCGAAGCATGAGTCAACTACGAACTCACCCGTCAGACCGAAAACAGTTATGCAAAAGAAGACCAGGCATGAAGCTTCTACACAGGTATCCCTTAAACGAAACACGAAGACGAAATAAAACAAGAAGAACAAGCAAGAACAACCTGATCCCAACCGCCACTGAGGAACAGTCAGCAGCAGGTGGAAGGAGCTTTCGCCCCCCCTCCTGCCCCCCGCCTCCAGCAGGGCACTCAGTCATAATCAATAATTATGCTGAGAAAACAAAAGCCATCCAAGAAACATCCAAACAAGCACAATCCAGCCAAGACGACGATGACGACGAAGGTTATGTCAAAGTCGTATCAAGGAACAATAAAAGAAAAGCAAGAGGACAACAAACTCCAAAGCCGCTAAAAGGAGCAGACCGACCTGACACAGTGTACCTCTACATCACCAGCTGTCATCCAGACACAAATGAAAAGGACATTGAAAATCACCTCTGTGAACAATCCGAAAACATCACAAGTGTAAAAGCACACCGCACCAAGATGACCCATGATTACTACACCAGTTTTACAGTGTCAGTAAGAGGAAAGGACATAAAGCCCGATATTTCCATAAACTCAGACGCTTTCCCCGCAATTGTGAAAGTGTTCTTAAACAAAAACAAGTACAAGAGCGACCAGAACGTTTGACCAGGCATCGCCGTCAGCAGTGCCTGTGACTAGATCGCACGATGTCATTAAAATAGAACACATTAACGCACAATCTCTCCTCGGTCACTCTGACGAAATTAAAATGCTAATTGAGGAGAGACACATAGACACTCTGTGCATCAGTGAAAGATGGTTCCACCAGGAAATGGTTAGTAATTTACAACTGTTCCAAATTTCAATATCTATAGATGCGATGCAGGGCGTGGAGGAGGAATATGTATGTATGTACGGGATAACCTGAAATCAACCATGATGTCTCCTTAAGCAGCAGTTAATAATACTGCCATAGAAGATGTCTGGGTTACCGTACAGAGTAACATGCTTCCTTCCATTATTATTGGTGTTGTCTATAGGCATCCCCATGCAATTTCAGAATCTTCTGAATACATAGAACAAGTCTCTAGAGAAATGTCATTGAAAAATAAAACACTCTTTATCTTAGGTGATTTAAACGATTTTACTAAATCTAATGCTAAATTAGCTATGATAATAAAGAAAAATAAACTACAACAAATTATAGATAAACCTACACGTATTACAGAAAACCCCTCATCCTTATTAGATGTAATAATAACTAACAGGTCAGACATTATCCATCATACGGATGTCATCCCGTGTCATATTGCTGACCATGAACTTCTCACACTCACATTAAATATAAAGAAACCAAAGCGACCACTGATGATGTAAACAAGCAGGTAACTATCCTTACGGAAGTGATTAAAAGCAGTATTGACGCGTTGACACCTCATGTAACGCGAACCGTCCGACGTTCCTCTGCTCCATGGATAGATGACGACATCAAGAGGGCTATTAAAGACAGAAATAAGGCCACCATAGTCTCAAAAATAACAGAAATGACACCGCCCTTAAGGATTATAAGTATAAAATAAAATTAAACAGTTAATACAAAGTGCAAAAACAAATTATTTCAGAAATAGATTTATAGAATATAAAAACAATTCGGATAAAACATGGAAAATAATTCAATCAATAGTACCTAAAAACAAACACCACACTGATAATCGTACAAATTCTATACGAAGCACAGCATTTTAACGACTAACTTATGAACAAACAAATGCGTCATCATTTCAACAAAATATAGATTAGGCTATTCCTACATTTAATATTTTCAAACCACAACCAGTTGATGTGGAAACTATTATCCTAGTAATAAAACATTTAATAAGGATAGTCTACCAGCAACCGCACATTATCTGGCGGTCATAATTAACACTTCCCTGGTCACTGGTGTTTTTCCGTCAATTTGGAAACATGGAATAGTAACACCATTATTCAAATCGGGAGATATAGACGACGTGAATAATTACCACCCTATTACAATACTCCCTGTACTATCTTTAGTTCTTGAGAAAATTGTAGCAAATCAACTAACGAGTTTCCTGATACAATAACCTATTATCTAAAAACACAACATGGCTTTAGAAATAGGTTATCCACTGAAACAGCGTTATTACAGAAAACTGAGAAAGTTTATGATAACATAGACAAAAATCAGGTAAATTTCTCACATTATGTGATCTTTCCAAAGCTTTGGACAGTGTAAATCACAAAATTCTTAACAAACTAAGATCTCATAGAATTGATTCTTTTTGGTTTAGCAGCTATTCAAATACTAGAACTCAGTCTGTAAAAATTAATGAAAGCATATTATCAAAACAACCAATATATTTTGGTGTTCCACAAGGATCTATTTTAGGCCCAATCCTATTTACAATTTTCATAAATGACTTATCAACCATTGCTCATAACTGCCTTCTAGTGCAGTACTATTAATGAAAGCTCATTGCTCATAACTGACTTATCAACCATTGCTCATAACTGCCTTCTAGCACAGTACTATTAATGAAAGGATCTATTTTGGGCCCAATCCTATTTACAATTTTCATAAATGACTTATCAACCATTGCTCATAACTGCCTTCTAGTGCAGTTTCTTCATAGTGACTCAGTAAATAACTTAAATACATTAATAAGAAATACTCAAAACACCCTTACACAAACTAAAATATATTTTGAAAGTAATGGCCTAAAATTAAATCCCCATAAAACTCAATGCATATTCATAGGTAGTCGACAGAACATTGCCAAAATCCCTATCGATACAACTATGGAATTTGAAGGCTATCCTATCAAACCAAACATTTCATTGAAAAATTTAGGAGTACACTTGGGCAGATATGACATTTGAAACATACGTTGATAACATACACAGGAAAGTAATGGGCAAATTAATATTTCTAAATCACACAAAAAGTCAAATCACTACGGATACTAGAATCATGGTCGTGCAAACACTAGCTCTTAGCATAATAAACTACTGTTCAAATGTTTGGGGTTCAACCAACAAAACCCAAATGCAAAAAGTACAAAAATTACGAAACTGCTGCAAGAGTTGCACTGGGTAATGTTAGTAAATTTGATCACATTACCCCACATATACAAAAATTAAAATGGTTAAAAGTTCATCCTAAGTGCAGTTACAGTATGATACCTGTCTCTTTACCTACAAATTGATACATGGATTCTATTCACCATGGTTATTCCCCCTGCAAACTGTAGGGAATACAGTTGGCATCCAAACACGCCAGGTAAATTCCCTATTTGTAAAAAAAAATCAAATACAGAAACAGGGGCAAGACAGATGCAAATTCGTGAACCGAAAATGTGGAACTTGTTGCCAGATAACATTAAAAACATTAACAACTTTTGTAATTTCAAAACAAAATTGAAAGAACACCTCTTTACTCTTCAAGTGTAAATATATATGTATTTATGTAAGAATAACCATTGTAACTTATGGAATAAAGTGTTTGAATTTGAATTTGACTCTCTCTCTCTCTCTCTCTCTCTCTCTCTCTCTCTCTCTCTCTCTCTCTCTCTCTCTCTCTATATATATATATATATATATATATATATATATATATATATAGAGAGAGAGAGAGAGAGAGAGAGAGAGATAAATAGCTAGCTAGATAGATAGATATATGAGTATGCATACACACACACACACACACACACACACACACACACACATATATATGTACACACACACACACATATATATGCAGCACCACACACACACACACACACACACACACACACACACACACACACACACATATATATATATATATATATATATATATATATATATATATATATATACATATGTACATATATATGTATATATATGTATATATATATATATATATATATATATATATATATATATATATATATATATATATATATGTGTGTATATATATATATATATATATATATATATATATATATATATATATATATATATATATATATGTATATATGTGTGTGTGTTTGTGTGTGTGTAAATAAATAAATATATATATATAAATATATATATACACATATATACATATGTATAATATATATATATATATATATATATATATATATATATATATATATATATACATATATATGTATATATATATATATATATATATATATGTATATGTATACATACATATATATATATATATATATATATATATATATATATATATATATATATACATATATATATACGTATATATACATACATATATATATATATATATATATATATATATATATATATATATATATATTTATATATATATATATATATATATATATATATATATATATATATATATATATATATATGTATATATTCATTTATTTATACCTACATACATATATACACATATATGTATATATATTCATACATACAACAACAATAGTATTATCAATTATTATTATGATAATTACTATAATAATATCAACAATAATGATAATAATATCAATAATGTTAGTACTAAGGATACTAATGATAGCGACACTCATAATATATACTCATATCAATGATGAATATAATAATGATAATGATTATGTTATGATAATGATGATAATAGTGAGCACAATATTATTGACGATTACAACAATAATGATAATGATAACACCAACAAGGATAATAGGAATGAGAATGATAATATTAGTGTTGATGATAATGATGATAACAATGATAATGATGATGAAAGTACTTCCCTTGGTGTAAACGTCAGATCACAACTCAAACGTTCTCTGCATGATACACGTCTATTGTGCCACGTACCTGCTGTTGAATCCCAGAAAACTGAATCTAGAGTCCTTGTGAAGTGGTTATGCATTTGAATAAATTTGAAAGGATAAGATCAGTTTTGATCGGTTATTAACTAAATTGAACGCACGCGCTCTTTGGCCGATGACGCAACGCACGATGGTTGATGTGCCAACCGCTGCGTGTGTGACGTCACGGAACAGTCCAGGCTGTGGCCCCGTGAACGAAGCCTCTCTCCTTTGCTTACCTTTTGGTTGCGTTAAGTAATATTGTTGTATTTTTTTAGTAGACATTGTCAGTAATTCTTCGATGAATATTTCGATGGGTTTTATTGCACGGATGAGGAAAATGATAACAGTGATAATGATAGTGATAATGATGATAATGATAATCAAAGTAATTGTGACAATAGTAATAAAACACAACAGCAACAATGATAATAACAATAATGATATTAGTAATAACAATTATGAATATAAGGCTAAATATAATGGAAATAATGATAATGATAACATCAAGGAACAATGATAATAATGATGTTAATAATATTGATACTGATAATAGTAACTATAAAAATAAAGACTATAATAATGATAATGATAGTAATGATGATGATAATAATGATGATAAGTTGATAGTAAAAATAATGACCATGATTATGATAATGAAGAAAGATATAATAATCATAATAAGGATGGTAATAAAGATGATAATGATAATGATGATGGAAATAAAAATTAAATATTGAATAGATAACAATAGTAATCATAAAAGTAGTATTTATAATGATATAGAATATATAATAGTATTAAATAATGATGATAATAAAAGTAAAGCTCATGATCACGATAATGATGATAATAATTATCATCATGATCCTGATGATAGCAATGATAGTAAGCATAATGATTAGCTTAATGATAACTGGATTAATAGTAAGGATGGTGATGAGCATAATGACACTTATGATAATAATTATAATAGTAATAAGAAAAACTATACTAATAATGATCATTACTTTTTTATACCATTATCAATGATGATTATATTAATAATAACGATAATAATCACAACATTGAAAATAATGATAATGATAATAACAACAATAATAAAAGCAATAACACTAAAATGATTATGATAACACCAGCAATGATAATGATAATAATGACAATGCTAATAATAACAACAATAATAATAATGATAATGATAATAGTTGTAACAGTGTTACCAATGATAACAACGATAACTGTAATAGAATAGTAATGATAATGATGATAATAACAATCACAATAATGACAATGATTTGATGATATTGAAGAGAATGATGGAATTTATGATAATCATTATGATTACCATTGTCAATAACATAATCATTATCATTTTATCAATATGATCATCATGAATTATTTTCATTATCATGATCATTTATATTGCTGTTATTGTTGTCGTTACCGTCATCATAAATGTCATGTTTATTATTATTATTGGTATACATAATAGTTATGATAATAATGATAATGATAATAATGATAGCGGTGGTAATGAAAAACGAAAATGATAAAGATAATGACAATTATGATGATGAAGGTTATCATAACAACAACAGTATCAACAACAATGATAATGTTAATGATAGTGATGGTATGGCAAGGTAATTGTGATATTAGTGATTATATAGTGATTGTAATGATAATGATGGAAATGGAAATAACAGTAATGGTGATATAATTTTCACTATGGTTATTATCATTATTATTAACACTCGAAGTTTATATTATTGTCATTATTATCGTTACTATAATTTTCATATAATTGGTACTATTAATAATGATTTTATTTTATGATACTGATGGTAATAGCAATAATGATAGTTGAAATATTAATGATGATAACAATGATAATGCTAATAATGGTAATAATGATAATAATGATAATGATAATAATGATGGTAATGATAATAATGGTAATAATAATAATGATAATAATAATGATAATGATAATAATGGTAATAATAATAATGATAATATAATAATTATAACAACGATGATGACAATAATGTTAACGATAACAATGATAATAATGATATTGCTAATGATAATAATGATGATAATAGTTCTAATAATAATATCATTAATGATAATGAAAATCATAATGAATATAATGAAAATAGCAAAATCATTCTAATAGTAATAATCATAAAAATATTAATCAAATATAACAGCATTTCGTAAAGGAAATAAAGGTAACAATTGTCACGGGACGAAGAGAAAGTGAGAAGCACCTGATTTATAAAGATTCTTATGATATGCTAGTTATTGTTATCTAGTAGATATTCATGAAGATAACGAGTGGCCTGGAAAGGAAAGGAAAGCAGAGTAACGGCGCCACGGCCGTCCTCGCGCGGTGCTTTCTAGATAAGGTCTGTAGATACCGTTAAGGGCTCGGGGTTTTGGGCGAAGGGCGCGCTATTGCGACAGCGCAACACCTCCCTGCAGGGCGGATTTGCTTCTTTTATGGAACTCCTTCGGCGTCCTAGTTTTGCTTCCATTTTGATGGCTCCTTCTCTGTTCTTGCTTTGGACTGATCTGCTTGTTCTTGCATTCTGTCCTCTCTTGCCCCAGCGCTTTCCTCTGCAGAATTGGGATCTCTCTTGGCCCAAACTTGGCATGGGAAGGGAGGAATTTGGAGGAAATATAGTGTGAAGAAAAATCCGAGGAGAGGTTGGAGGAGATATACAGATGTCCGTGGGAGAGGATGGAAGGATTCTCTGTTTAGGGAGGTGTTGGGGGGGGGGGGGCACGATGATGATAATGACCATTGCAGAAAGAGCAAACGAGGTCTCGAGGCTGACCATTGCGGCTACGGTGGCAGTGGTTCACCTGTTATTGCAGCGAACACACGTCTGCGACTCGGTACAATACTTGTGAGTTTTGGGAACGAAGCTTTTCTTATTTTATAGCCACACACACACAGACATATGTGAGTCTCTCTCTCTTATATATATATATATATATATATATATATATATATATATATATATATATATATATTTATATATATATATATATATATATATGCATATATATATATATATATATATATATATATATATATATATATATATATATGTATATGTATATATGCATATATATATATATATATATATATATATATATATATATATATATATATATATATATATATATGCATATATACATATACATATATATATATATACACATTTCGCATATATATATATATATATATATATATATATATATATATATATATATATATATATATGTATATGTATATATGTATATATATATATATATATATATATATATATATATATATATATATGCATTTATACATATACATAAATATATATATATATATATATATATATATATATATATATATATATATATATATGTATATATATATATATATATATATATATATACATATATATATATATTTTTATATATATATATATATATATATATATATATATATATATATATATATATATATATATATATATATATATATTATGTGAGTGTGTGTGCGCACGCGTGTGACATTATGTGTGCCTATCCAAGGAGACACTTAAACATTATATTTTGCCAATATTAATCAAGTGACAGTGCCATAAAAATGCACCAATAAGCGTAAAAAACACACTATAAATGCAGCTGAGAAAGAGGCTGTTCTTCGGGGATTCATCCGCGACTGCTAATGGGAGTGAGAGAGAGAGCTGCTCTGACTCTGTGGTTGCCTCAACGTCTAAAAACAAATAAAACTCTTGCAGAGTGAAGATGATATTGCGGCATAGTTTAGCGCTCCTGCTTGTAGTCGCGGCCGTTCTGGGACAGATTCGTAACCAGAGAGCTGACCGCACCTACGCCGGGTGAGTTGATATGAGAGGATTAGTTATTTTGGGCGGAGGAGGAAGGGAGGACGTTTACAGCACGTGCATGTCGTGTAACGAGTGGAGTTATTACATTCTCCTTATTAAAGATAAATGTGCATAACCATTGTTTTTTTTTTCTTTTTTTTTTTGCGAATTATAATAGAACGTGTAATTAGCTACAAAATCTAATACTTCTTAATTTTCTGTACAATATATGTTTTTTTTCGTTCGTCATTCCTAGCAACGGAGAACATTGGTCACTCTGATTAGAGTAATATATCGTGTAATATGTTGTAACTGTTGCAGATGGAATGTGTTGGAAGTGAAGTCATTGCCTCCGTTTTAAATCCAGAAACCTTTGGATTTCCCAGCCACATAGACCTCCTCAGCTTTAACACAGGGACAGGTAATGGTTTAAATGCGTAACGCGGAAGCAGTAAAGCCTGATTTTGTAATTTTTTATTTTTTGTAACTTAATAATCCTTTCCTAAGTGTCACTGGATTCTTTTATGAACAGGTACAACCGTATTAGCAGTGGCGCAGGAAAAGGTGACTCTGATCTTACAGCAGCTGGCGGATGCTGGCGTTGCCTTCCAAACTAAGATTCAAGATCTCTCCCAGTAAGTGACTGTGATTCTTGGTGACACTAGAGCACGTGATTGCATCCGCGGCCATGTTTTCGTTGCATTAATTGTGTGTGTGTGTGTGTATCTAGGCGTGTATATGTATATGTGTATGCATATGTGTGTCTGTGTGCGTGTGCGTGATTGCGCTTGCGTGTAAGCGTCTGTTACGTTGATAAAGTGGCTGGTAAGAGAGGTCTCTATTTCAAAATGCAGTGGAATCCTTGCCATTTGGATATCATTTGGTTTGAGTCTGATAGCAACTAGTATCGGTTTTACGAAAACAGCAGAAAAGGAAAATAAGAAAATGCATAGTTTAAGGAAGAGTCCTACACAGCTCTCTTTGTTCTGTAATCCTTTACGCGCATCAAGAAAACGAAATATAGATATGACGATGGCTCTGATTTGAGCGATACAGAGGCTCCTGCAATTTTCTTTTTCTGGGCACTCACTCTTATCATATATACTCACACCGCTATGCTTATTTGCAACAGGTTATTTACTATATGCGTGCATTTTTTAAAAATATTGTTTGATCAGCAAAGGCCTGCTCAATGTAAAGAATAATACTGATTATAGACACCCACCAGATTACCTTAATAAACAGAAAAAAAGTTGACCCCGCAAGCAAAAGAAGGAAACGCCCATTTGAAGGCCTGGCGCAACATGATTTGACGAGCGACAGGAAAGTGATAATGAAACGATGAACAAGTTAAATGGGGGTGGAAAACCTACATTACAAGTCTTCGGAAACTTCAGTCGATTCAAAACAAAAATAGAAAAGGAATTTTTAAAGACGATTTCAAAACTTTGAATGTGTACGTCTATGGGCACATATGGAGTTATCACCAGTTCGTTTAGCCAATATACACGTATGTACATATTAGTTACATTAACGACATCAGACAGACCAAATATGGAAAAAGGGTAGGTGGACCGACGCAATGATACGGAATTTAAAACGTACTGTAGTGAGGTCTCTGTTCCAAAATGCGGTGGTACTCCTTGCCTTTCGAAATTTAATCACGCATCAATCATAAAAATAGATTGCTACATGCAGGGAAATGAGTTCAAAAATGCTAATGGAATAAGTGGGTAGTTACGCATTTAACTGATGAAAGCAAGTGAATGGTATAATGTAATATTAGATAAATAAAGAGGGTTAGACAGACACCTCATAAAAAAAATATGCCAGTGAACAAAAAATGGCGAAGGTAAGGTGACCCCTTGATTTTGTTCGAAGCTGTTTTAAGCTTGAAATGTGTTGCATGCTGTGGTCTGGTGAGGAATTCACGCCAGCTGTTCGGAAGTGGCGTAGAAGTGGCTCCAAAGTCGTAGTGGCGTGAGAGAAGAGTTTTCAAGTACATCATACATTGGTAACCCCGCCTGAACCTCCAGGCGTGTTTAACTTTGTGTCGGATTAGGTTGATAATATATGCAGCTGTACGCTGAGCATGAAAAGAAAGGAGACAAACAGACTACCATATTTATTATGATATATTTCTTGTGTATTGCTTGGTGTTTGGTTCTAAATCTGAACTCTGTTTCAACAGGCTGTTTCTATCACCTCGTTCGTACGACCTCACAAGGAGCCTCCCGAGAGGGGATGCCACCTTTGATCGCTACATGTATTACCAAGAGGTAAGCTAAGGTAGATGTGCTAAGAGAGAGAGAGAGAGAGAGAGAGAGAGAGAGAGAGAGAGAGAGAGAGAGAGAGAGAGAGAGAGAGAGAGAGAGAGAGAGAGAGAGAGAGAGAGAGAGAGAGAGAATGAGAGTTATTTATTGCAGTGGTATTTATGATTTAATTGTACAGCTTAGAAATTGTTATACATGATTTGTTGACATCATATAATGTCACTTTTATATCTATATAAATAGTATGAAGTACCGTTAAATGAACTGAAATGTAAATTATTGCACATATTGTAATATCAAAACATTACAAATTATGACATATTATACCTACAATATGCGATAGGGCACTACAATGAAGAGAAGAAAAAATCTGTTTGTATAAAAGATGGTTCTCTTTCGTTTGGAAACTTCTTCAAATTAAAGGGCCTCTCACCATTAACATTCCAGCTGTAGCATTGTTCGTGCAGCAAGTCATTGCTTTTTCTCGTAACTGGACCTCTTTGTTAACAATATGTTCAAAACCAGCATTTTGAATAATAAAAAGCTCACGTCCTTTACAGATGTATTACACACTCTTATTAATTTTATTGGCTTAAAAGCGGAATTTCTGAGCTTTTTCTAATTTGGTTTTAATATTTGGTTTCTCAAATTACAAGCAAATGCACAACAATGATTCAACGTGGTCCCCTATTTTGTTGAGGGAGAGGGAAAGAGAGAAAGAGAGAGGGTAAGAGAGAGAGGAGAGAGAGAGGAGAGAGAGAGGCAGAGAGAGAGAGAGAGAGAGAGAGAGAGAGAGAGAGAGAGAGAGAGAGAGAGAGAGAGAGAGAGAGAGAGAGAGAGAGAGAGAGAGAGAGAGAGAGAGAGTTATTATCAATAAGAGAGAGAGCAAAACGGGAGTGGTGAATCGAAGCGAGTGCGACATGAGGACGCAGCAGGGAGGAGAGGTAACTAGATATCGCGTCAGTCCTGTCCCTTATTCGCAGATGGTGTCGTACATAGATGGCCTGGCCTCCAAGCACCCGAACAAGGTCCAGGTAGAAGAGATTGGCCGCAGCGTTGAGGGCAGGCCTATACATCTCATTACTCTCAACAAAAAGAGCAAAATCCGAAGATCAGATAAGCCAGTAATATTCATAGAAGGAGGTATGTTCTATGAACGCAACCTGGTATACCAAAAAAAGAGGTATGTAACGGTAAACCTGATATTATGGACAAATTTGAACTGGTAAGACTACCGCCGCCGTGCAAACCGAGTCCTCTGTCCACAGGGGCGCACGCGAGGGAGTGGGTGTCTCCGGCCTCGGCGCTGTACCTGGTGGAGCGCCTGCTGGAGAGTCCGTCGCTGTTGCGCAACGCCGAGTGGCGCGTCGTCCCGCTCCTCAACCCCGACGGATACGTGTACTCATGGAATCATGTATATATATCTTCTTTATCTTCGTTATCGTGTTTCGTATGGGTGCATGCCGTTTGTGTGTGTGTGTGTTTGTGTATGTGTTTGCGTTCAGTATAAGGACTTCGTGTGATAATCTAGTACTGCCCCCCCCCCCCTTAGTTTGTCAGAGGATGTAGCTATCTGGTAAAAACAGGAAATCTAACGATCAGCCGTTATTTACTACTACGAACACAGCGTCACACAAACACACACATATATAAATATATAAATATGAATATATATATATATATATATATATATATATATATATATATATATATATATATATATATATATGTATATTCCTCTCTTTTCTTTCCCTCTCTCTCTCTCGCAGTTCCCCTCGGTTCGCTAACTATAATGGGGATGAAATATGCTCAGTCAGCGAATAAATATTCTATGAACTATTACCTTTATTTCATTTCGTTTGACGGATTGGCTTCAATGTTTTAATTTCGGAACCATTGCCATTACTATTTCTATCACTGCTACTGGTATTTAATACTAACAGAGTAATAATACTATCATTGCTATTATATATATCCTGGAAACATTATAAACATACATAAGGAATAAACAAAGAGCAAGCAGACCCATTCTTTGATATATTTGGGTTGCTGATTAAACTAAAGCTTATTGTTCAGTTAAGAATGGGAATTTAGGGACTTTGGCAACAATATATACACATATTTAGTAAAATTTGACGACTCTCTTGCCAAAGTTAAGGTTCAAACAGGCAAGGAAATTATATTATAAATAAGCCTTTGATTAACAAGGTGAGAATAATCATTACACATCAATGCTATGCCGATTCAGCGCCAGGTGTGTTTTGTACGAAAAGCTAAGTTTTGGCTAATTTTGCTATAATATTATGAATGTGCATGAAAAAAATCAAAGCAGCGAATTTTGCTTTAGCTGTCCAAAACTTTCTTGGCTACTATAAGAGA
>BOPN01002081.1:218727-233727 GCA_017312705.2 Penaeus japonicus | reverse complement strand
TTCGGCCAAATACCGTGACTTTTAATGGTGTTCTTTACCTCTGCTTTGCACCAAGTTATAAAGGAAAAATTCACAAGAGAAAAGAGAGATGCTAGACAAATGTCTGACAGAAGTGTTCCTTTCAGGTTTTTATTGAATATGGTTTGTTGTATTTCATTGATAATCTTTTATTAGTTTGCTAATGGAGTTTCTTCTATTATGTCTACACAGGTCATTCAAGTGTTTGCTTTAGGTTTTTGTGGAGGATAGCTTCTAAATAGTAATAATATGATTATTTTATAACTAACTTTGAACACTATTTCATATAGTTAACGAAAAAGACATTGACTAAAATCAAGCTTGTTTAAACAAATCATGTTTGCAAAATGATAACAAAATAATCCAAAATAATCAACCATGTGTAAAGTGATAAATATAAAGAATAACTACAGATACTGCATTAACGAAAAAGGTTTGGTTAGTAATACTTATAGTACTAGTTAGTACAAATGTTACTAATGTTCAAGAAGTAGATATTGCCATTGGCATGCTATTATGCAGACGTTTAATGGTGGCCTTATAATCTCTGTGTTTAACATGTCCTGCTCTCTGAGACATATAATGTTCCCTTCTGCCTCTTACCTTAAAAGAAATGTACATATATATATATATATATATATATATATATATATATATATATATATATATATATATGCAGAAACCTCATTATTTTTAAGTTTGGGGCCTGCTCACGAAAGAGCAGACTAATCCCTAATTCACTGTTAGTCATATGGTCTGATACCAGAGACCTACCCGTCGAGTGCAGGTCTGACTGATACCCGAGACCTGGCCATGGAAAATACGGCCTGCAAGGATCATCTTGAACCAGTGGAATTATCAACTTGAGAAATTTGCGAAATGAGAAACTCTTCGTTCACCTTTCCAAGCTCCACTCAAAAATCTTACAAGAGGCTAAGTGATAGGGCCTGTATGGCAAACATATGTAAAGCCGACAAGCCAGTGGCAGTTTAGTCCTCGTCACGATTGGCTTCTCGACTAGCCTAAAGTGTCCATCTTGCTGTAGAGGGCACGCATAAAAGGCATCATTCAATGGCCTGGCCTTCCGTCTCTATAGCTCACAGAAATGCCACTACGATAAATAGGAATCAAATAGTGACTCATCCCAGCAGGAAACCCTTCACAAAGGGAAAAGGGACGACCCACGAAAAGTCTTACTGGAGGAGGGAAATCATGTCTCAATGCCACTAAAACCTGTTTTTTTCCGAGTCACGAAAAGTTCCACCACTTAAAACAGAGGCACAAATACACTTTGAAGACACCAGCAGAAACTACATTTCTTATATTCTCCTTTCCAGCCCTCCTGAAATACGGAGTGTGGACGATTCTCACGGGAGATCCAGCAAACCCAGTGTGGCCCGACGGCACTCCATACGTAAACACGGGAGTAACCTATAGCATTGTGAGTATTCCCTCTACTGTTTTAAAAACCTGACTATAACTCCACTGGCGTATCCTATGGCCATGTGAGCATTCCCTCCACTCTTTATGTAACTCGGCATTTTTTTTTTTCCTTCTTCTTCTTCTTCTTCTTCTTCTTCTTCTTCTTCTTCTTCTTCTTCTTCTTCTTCTTCTTCTTCTTCTTCTTCTTGTTTTTGTAGCTATCTATCTATTTACCAAATGTGACTTTGTGTATGTGAAGTACTGTAGATACTTCAGAACTATAGTTCGTAAAATGAAATGAGAAAAAATACTAAAAATAAATAAAATGTTTTCCTTTTCAGGAGCGTACTCACCAAGGAAGTGGCTGTTTTTTCCTGACTAGTGAAAAGAAATTCTATGCTCTGTCGTGCAACTTACTATACTCGATGAGGGTGGTGTGTGTTTCCCGAACAGCCTCACTAACATAAAAACTACAAAAAATATGTGTATTCAAACACACACATAACACACACATACACACACACACACCCTCACTCACTCACTCACTCACTCACTCACTCACTCACTCACTCACTCACTCACTCACTCACTCACTCACTCACTCACTCACTCACTCACTCAATCAAATCAATCAATAATTCAATCACTCACTCACTCATTCACTCATTCACTCACTCATTAATCAATCAATCAATCAATCAATCACTGACTTACTCTCTCACCCACTCACTCACTTCCTCCCTCCCTCACTCACTTACTCATTCACCCAATCAAGCAATCAATCACTGACTCCCTGAATGACTCACTCACTCATTCACTCACTCACTCACTGACTCCCTGAATGACTCACTCACTCATTCACTCACTCACTCACTTACTCACTCACTCACTCACTCACTCACTCACTCACTCACTCACTCACTCACTCACTCACTCACTCACTCACTCACTCACTCACTCACTCACTCACCTACCCACCCACTTACAATCTCACTGACTCACTCACTCACTCACTCACTCAACTCACTCACTCACTCACTCACTCACTCACTCACTCACTCACTCACTCACTCACTCACACACACACACACACACACACACACACACACACATACCCATCCACCCAACCACCCACCCACCCACTCACTCACTCACTCACTCACTCACTCACTCTCTCACTCACTTACTCACTCACTCACTCACTCACTCACTCACCTACCCACCCACTCACAATCTCACTAACTCACTCACTCACTCACTCACTCAACTCACTCACTCACTCACTCACTCACTCACTCACTCACTCACTCACTCACTCACTCACTCACTCACTCACTCACTCACTCACTCACACACACACACACACACACACACACACACACACACATACCCATCCACCCAACCACCCACCCACCCACTCATCCACTCACTCACTCACACACCAACTCACCCATTCATTCACTCACTCACTCACTCACTCACTCACCCACCCACCCACCCACCCACTCACCCACTCCACTCACCCACCCACCCACTCACTCACTCACTCACTCACTCACTCACTCACTCACTCACTCACTCACTCACTCACTCACTCACTCACTCACTCACTCACTCGCTCACTCACCATCTATGTAAAACATAAAAAAATAAAAACTACAATGGACAGTGTATGTATGGTGTTAACATAAAAATCACTATGCTGAAGTGTTCCTTGTGTTCCACATGAGGACTGGATGCCATATAAGGAGGATTTACATCTACACAATATATACATACTCGTATGGATATATTCACATTCCATGCAATGTCTTGCAAGTTTTTACAACCTCTGAATCACACTTGATAATGAATGGATGCTTAATACTCTGACACTGTGAGTGAAAATGAGTGACAGAAAGTGCCATAGGGAAAGGCAACATCATGCATTTGACTTATTCAGTCACTGATAAATCATAGATTAATGCAAAAAGGTACTACCATTAACAAAAGTATATTGATATATGGACTTTCTAAATAGTTACAAACTGATATCATCTCCAAATTAGGTGTAGTACATTTGAAAAACTATATATTGAATAAATGTACTCCCAATATATCTATTACCATTATTACTTGTAGAGCTTAAACTTTCTTGTCTATTCATATGTAGTATGTATTTTTATTTTTTCTGTCCCCTTACATTTCTTACAAAAAAAAAGTTTTGGCAAACTGCTAAAAAATAAAATTGAATAGCAGTAAGAAATAAGCTATAATTGTCTGTTTCTTTTCAGTCACTATTCAATACGCTCTAAAATTCACTACAGTCTAATCTGGAATGATGTATTCATCCTTGGTGACTGATATAATTTGTTTAAAGGTAAACAAATGTCAACAAATTAATGAATGTGCCTTCATTATGATATACTTTTTGTTATCCTTTTTCCTAATAGAGTCAGATTTATTTACAAATTTATTAGTTCTAATATACCACACTATTACATGAAATAGAGTAGCATATACTAGCTTGTAGTATTTGTTTTGGTATTTTCCAGCATATTTACTGAATGTGAGAGCTGAACCGAGTGTAGAGAAAGAGAGAAAATAATTGAGAATTGAAATTACATCACAGTGCATGTCTCCACCCTGATTTTTTGACAAAAAAAAAAATATATTGACAAAATAAAAATTATTGATAATATTTTGATGATAATGATATCAATAATATTTATGATAATAATGAAAATAATAATAATAATAATAATAATAATAATAATAATAATAATAATGATAATGATAATGATAATAAAATAATAATAATAATAATAATAATAATAATAATAATAATAATAATAATAATAATAATAATAATAATAATAATAATGATAATGATAACAATAATAATAATAATAATAATAATAATAATAATAATAATAATAATAATAATAATAATAATAATAATAATGATGATAGTAATAATAATAATAATAATAGAAATAATAATGATAACAATAATAATAATAATAATAATAATAATGAAATAATAATAATAACAATAATTACATCAATAAAAACAAGACTTTTCTCCCAAAACTGAAGGAATGGGTAAACAGGTGAGATAAGGTAGTCTAGCTATTGACTCTTTGATGACTGAATCTTGTGAAACCATCTATATGTGTACCAAAAAATCAAAACCAAAATTGTCTGTGACCTCAAAAGGTTAAATTACAGAATGTACATTTTCAAAGAGGGTATTCCACAAATTATTCATTGTTAATTTTCTAATTTCCAATCACCTGCTAACCTGAACTAACACATTCTATTACCAATTTGTCAGATCTCATTGAAGGTTTGACTACATCTGATAAATTTCTGTCTGAACAAAACTGTAAAGGCTAACCTTAAAGGATCACATTCAAGCACAAATTAGGCTTACTTTTCTATAGGGTCATTGAGAACAAGATAAAGAGAAGAAAAAGTACTACAAAATCCCTAATGACAATGAAATATGTGAGCAAAGAGTCCAGGATGCATACAATTATGCATTGAGTCATGGCACTTGCACAAATTTATTTATTCTTATTCCTTAAAGAACATGCTTCCTAATATTAGTTATACTCAGGTGAAGACATACATAACTCATACCAGTACTCCAAAGGATGCTAAATGATAATTACAATGTCTTCAAGTATCATAATGTGTATTTTGACCTGTAGTTTCCAAAAATACAATTCAATTTGTTTAGATTGAAAAGTATATATAAGTGATTGTTTGGTGGATTCTTGTGTCAGATCATAATACACTGTGTCCTGTAGGGTAATTGCTATCTTCTCACACAATGAACATTTATTGATATGATAAATATGATTAACCTCTACATTATAAAGTACCTTTCAACATGAATAATCTATGGAAAAAGGATATTAATTTTTCTTTCTCAGCATATCTTTGTATTCTTACATCTAGGAGGAAATACTGATTTTACTTCTAAAGGATATTTCTATAATTGTTGAGAACTCGTCTACTGATTTATATGGCAAAGAATATATTTGCTTGCAGCTTGTGTCCAATTCAACAGTAATTTCCACCATTATTCTATTATCTGAAAATAGACATTAAATAATTCAAATACTCATTCTTGACCAAGACTCAATTAAGGTATTTACTCAACCGAGACTCAGATAAGGTATTTAGAGTAAGTATGCTGAGCTGTATTAACCCTCTCTGGATGGGTGGTACACTACGGTACCGCGCATTCAAGGCCCGTTCGCTGGGTGACATCATACGGCGTTGTTTATTTAACTGATTTAGGCCTATGCGTTCAAGAGCCCCAGCATTGTAACACGCAAGGCTGGAATGCCCCCGTTGCGACTGGGTTAAAGTATGCATCATATTATATATAAAGTGTAGTAAAGAATGGTCAAAAACTGGTATATCAAACAATAAATCAGTTCTTATAAATCAGATTCTTGCTTTCTTCAATTTAGAAAACTAAAATAATCAAACATATATTTAGAATGAAAGGCCACATAATGGAGAGATAATGAACTTTATTTGCAATACAAACAAAAGAGATCTTTCATTTGTTAAAGGTAAGACAAACATAAGTCAATGAACAACTGTGAGCATAGAAAGGCTATTAAAAACACTGTAATAATAAATTATGTTTATTTGACAACAGTAATTTAGTAAAAATGGAATTTGGTATGGTTTAATATGTTGAGATAACTAATAATTAATGGATGTCAATCTGAGAATGAACTTGCCAAGCTTTTTGTTCTCCATACAAGGTCATAAGAGGTCTAATCATCTTTGGATTATCTTTATCTAGATTATCACACACTGAGAACGGTGAAAAACCGAGGTAGAAATTTTTTAAAAATTCAGTAAAATTGCTACAAAATTACAAAATAACTGAAAGTTAAGTGAGAGTAAACTAAATACATAGAGGGAAATTAAATAAAACATTAAAAGAGGATAAAAATAGATTTACAAAAATAAAGAGTTTTGTACTGTAATTCTAAACATATAAATCTTCTGGATTACATTTTTTCAAGAGAATTTAAATTCCACATCACACAATGTTTAAAATTCCTTTTTACTGATCTCCAAACAGTTCCTACATACATATTAACTATTTTCAAAAAATAATGCAAGGGTCTAATTCAACAAATCCATGACTTTTTTTAACCACAAAAGACCAAGACACCTCAAAGGAGTATATTGTTAACACAAACTTTGGAGCAGAACTGCCTCTAGTGAGCATCAGATTTTTGAAAAATGCCAGCTGTTCCCCTATATCTATTTTAGCATGAATGGGACACAGTGAGCCTAAATTAGCACGTCTGGTATGGGTCCTTCCTCTATACCCCCTCCAAGCCATCAGAGACTATATCTATCATCCCACTTTATGCTCCACTCCCCTAAGACCCCTCTCCTCCATGCCTCAGGGCATGGGTGAGCTACTTGAAATATTACTTTTTTTTCTTTTGTCATACATGCCAATAAATACATGAATTATGGTTACATAAATTATGATGCTTGTATATTTCATCACTTCCTATACCTCTCACTAAATCTGCCCTTGATATAATGATTGAAAATTGTGGCGGGGGGAGAGGGTGAAGTGGGATGAGGAACTGCAGTCTTTAGAGTTTTAACCATACATCTAAGCATTGTGATTATATGGTCTTCAAAAAGTCATTCCTCCTGGACTCTGCTCTACCTCTTACCATCTCTCTTTTGTTCATTTAAAAAAGTTACAGTATATTCACTCCAAAGCAGACAATCTCACTCTACACTTTTAAACTATTTTTGACAATCATTTTTTATATTGACTTTCCAAGCTCTCTTAACCCACACAGGACGGGTGGTACAGCATGTGTACCGCGCATTCAAAAGCCCAGTTGCCGGGCGGCACAGTATTGTGCCAGCTATTCAATTGATTTAGGCCTAATAATTCGAACGCCCCGGCATTTGGACATTCTAGGCTAGAAATCCCCCGTCGGGAATGGGTTAAGGAAACATTTTATAAAGTTTTTTTTTTCATTTCTTTTTTTTGGGTGTGTGTATGACAGCATTGCCTATACCAGACTGCTTAACCCATTGGTCGTGGTATTAAAAAAAGGTCTGTGCAGTAGGATGGCTGTTTTACATGTCTGGCATGGTGCCATCCGCGTCTATGACCGACTCTGCCTTTGCAGCAAATCATGCCATCCGCTGCTAATGGGTTAAGAAACTGAGTGACTGACAGACATACTGACTGATAATTGACAGACAGAATGAATGAATGTGACTGCCTGATTGACTGACTGATTGGCTGACTGACTAATTCACTCTGACTTATTCTCTCACTCCATCCCCTAAGACTTTATTACACACTCACACTAATACTCACACTCACTCTCACCCGCATCTAGACTTACACTCACAATCACAACCATAGTCACAGTCCCCCTCTATCATATACACTCTCATTCATACTCACTCTTACTTTGGAATCATCTCATACTACTGTAATGCATAACAAATCCCAGATAACATGTTGTATATCTTAAATTGGTAACAATATGAAACAGTAATGCACAGAGTCGGGAATATAGAGCAATGTTGCTTAATTTTCTGTCTTAGCTCAGTTTACTGTTTTTTGCCTCAATTCAAAATTTCAAAATAAGATGATCTTTATGATCCTGTATAATATCTACCTTAAAAAGTTATAAAATTAATAATAAAGAGTACTTTATTCTGTTTATCGAGTGTAAAGTAAATGGGTTAAGGAAATTATGTTCACTTCACATAAATACAATGTGACAGTTAGATTAAAAGTGAACGTAGTATCATATCACTTTGAAGTAACATGTACATATACAGTATAAAGATATGCCTAAGAATCCCTGACAGAAAAACACAATAAAAAGAATACTAATAGTAGGCTGCTTACATTTCCTATATAAGATGATCTGACCCTGAGTAATACATCTTGTTCACAGACCCTCAGGAAGTTTTACATCAGCCCAGTATTCAGAACCTTGAATGTCACGCAAATGTCTTGGCACAAAGTCTCCCTTTGAGAAGTAGGTAGACAGGTGAGGCAGCTTTAATAGTTCTGGTCTGAAGTGGTGCAGCAAGTAGATCCAACAGTCAACTACTTCCTTAGATTCCTGTATGCTTGCTTTTATCATCTGAAAATACAAAAGTTTATCATTACATCCACTCAGGAAACACTGAAAATAGTTTACATTTATCTGCTATCTATTTTCCTAGTCATATTTATCCTACTCGCACTCTTGCAATCATGGTAAGCATAGTTCCATTCCATACTGCATAAAATTTGCTGTTATTTTCTTTTTTGCACATTAGATATAAAGATCTTGCCTCAGGTTTTAATATCCATGATGTATAACAGGATTTTTTCGGGGGCAATTATTAACTCTATAGTAACAAAAATATATCTGAATACATTACATACAATTCTTTTTTTGGGTACAATGCCTGATAATTATGTCAACAAACCTAGACTGACATTTTTCATACACTATTCCATTATTCCATATGTTTTCTTTCTTTTTATCTATATATTTTTCTTCCAAAATGGACTCTTGATAGTAGTTCCTTCCAAGATTACATTATATTACTGACTAGTAATCGAACACTTCCTTTTTTGTACACATTTGTTTATCACAAAGTCATATTGAACAAAATAATAACATCATATGTGTAAATTCAGGGTATAAGACATATCAAGAATTTGCTTATCACAAAGAAAAATAAGGTACTAGTCCTACTGATAGTGCAGTTTGTTATGTCGGTTATGCTTATACATTTACATTCACTTGTTAACCCATTCACGACGGGGGCATTCCAGCCGTGCATGTCACAATGCCGGGGCTTTCGAACGCTTAGGCCTAAATCAGTTAAATAACCGACGCCATATCGCGTCCCCAGCGAACAGGCCTAATATGTGCGGTACAATGTTGTACCACCCGTCACGAGAGGGTTAAGATAAAGCAATGAGTTAAACCATTCTATTCCAACTACAAATGAAGAGCATTGGCTGACATTTTATATCTGAAGAAAGAGATTATTCCAGCAGAAAAATTAAAAGCTGTTCATTCAGTATTCAAAAGCCATTCATTGTTGCAAGAAAAGAAATCAGTAGTTGATATTATAACTTCTATGAAGAAAGCAGAGTCAGTGTACACACTCAGTCAACACTGCAGCTAAAGAAGTTAAGCTGATATTTTACATGAGAAAAGCCCATTTCCACACTTCTTACAGCTCTCTATCCAAAGCAATTTCAGTTGATCTTGAGGCATAATACTTACTTTGATTCTTTGAGCTTTAGAGGACAATCACACTGACTGCCTTCTACTGCTCATTTTGCTAGTATAGTGTTGCAGCTGACGTGGGATAGATCCTATCCTTGCTTTTACCCATTTTTGAAAATATGCTTCTGCCACAGTCTTCACCCTTATTCAATGATTCTTTAATGTATCTCAGTGACCTGGTTGTTTCAAATGTTCTGAGGCACTATCTTGCTCCTGTCACTGAGCACAGGTGAATGGCAAAATCAACATCTATCAGTTATCTTGCAGCATTTATTCTCTTCAAAATTTGTTTATCATTACTGGTCTATTATTGATGCCTGTGCTGTCTAGTATCACTTATTACATTGTAACTTATATCATCAGAGGTTACTTTTATATTCATTCTGTCAACAAGAGGATCTTTCCTCGAAGCGAACGGCAATATATCATCTATTTCAATCAGGAATAACTACATGTTTTCTGTATCAGTCTATGACCACATAGTACACACCTTCCATTATCAATATCTATCTAAATATCACACTATCAAAAAAGAGTTCTAGCCTTATCTACTACTTCCAACATAAAAAAAACTAGGAGCCTTTCACATTTTTTTCATAAATTTGTTGTAATTACAAATTCTCTGCATCAACTTGTATGCTGTGGTCTAGTCTTGATATATCAATTAGTAAAAGTAGACCTGGAAGAATTTCATACTCTGATAATTTCAAAAATATTTTTTCTTTATGTTTGTTATTTCAATAGAAAGTTATTCAATTGCAAGTGGTACTGATCATATTGGAAATTATAGATTACTATGCAGACAAAATTTGGTAAATTCCCTTTCAAATACGAATAGGGCCCATTGTGAAGAACCCCTTGAGCACTGGGAAAAAAAATCATGGTGATTGGGTGTCAGATGCCCCACAGAATAATTGACAGTTAATACACATCATTTGTTGTCCAACTATCTTGTCCACTAACTTCTGTCAGGCATAAGTAGTACTGAATGCAGTATTCCCTTGCTTTTACTGCTTTATACTGGGTTTATTACAAAGTGAAATGAGTGTTTTCATGAACAAATCATTACAAATATGACTGAATTAATAAATCTTTTCAGGGGATATGACTTACCTTTCTTTCGTAATATTTTGGATGTACTTCTAATATGTCAAGTTTAGCCAGCATTTGGTCATCGACTTCATATAATTCGCCTTCAATTTGCTGAAAAGGATTTATAAGGAGAGAATTTCAAGGGACATTGCACATTGATAAACTGCATGAGATAAATTGTACATACACTTATAAATATGTTATCCTTTTCAGACAATCTTAAAGTCTATATGCATGCACATTTATATCAATATCTTTTGCTATGTGCTTTATCTACATGTGTTTGTATTTGTGTTTGTTTTGTATTTGTATTTGTATTTGTATTTGTATTTGTATTTGTATTTGTATTTGTATTTGTATTTGTGTTTGTGTTTGTGTTTGTGTTTGTGTTTGTGTTTGTGTTTGTGTTTGTGTTTGTGTTTGTGTTTGTGTTTGTGTTTGTGTTTGTGTTTGTGTTTGCATTTGTATTTGTATTTGTATTTGTGTTTGTGTTTGTGTTTGTGTTTGTGTTTGTGTTTGTATTTTTGTGTTTGTGTTTGTGTTTGTGTTTGTATTTGTGTTTGTGTTTGTGTTTGTTTGTATTTGTGTTTGTGTTTGTTTGTGTTTGTTTGTGTTTGCATTTGTGTTTGTGTGTTTATACATTTATATATTTCTTTTCTGTTAGTTTTACTGTTGGAATTTAAAATCTATAAAAAAGCTAAGAATCCAAAAAGCTAAAATATCAATTAAATGTTATTATTTGATTGTATACTCAAATACAGTAATTACATCTGTCATGTCTAATATCATTTAAGAAATACAGTTCAGTTCACAGAAGGGACAACTTTCTATAAGAGCATCTTTGTGAAAACCACTCTTAATTGAATAACAAATTTTGCTAACTGCTATTCTTTATTACAATATGGACACTGTGCAAGGATGTTGCAAAGTTCTTGTGCATCAAGATGATGCAAGATCACAAAGATTTCCAAAGATTATTAGAGAATGTCAAAAACTTTAGTCTGAGAATTTAGGTCACAATAAAAAGTTTATAAAAAAAAATAAGGCTAGAATGAGACTGTCCAGCAGAGTTCATGAGAAACTGATGAACCCGCTGGGTCTTCCAGTATATACAGGGCTGGTTTCTGGTATAGACCACATAGGTGATCACCTATGGTGATACCATCTCGAGGGGCAAAAAATAAAGACAACAAATAAGCAATAACACAAAATTTATGAATGCATATTGATAAACAAATAACTCAACCACAATAGGGTGCTCTTGTATTATGCATTATATGGAATATAATTTCCAAATATTTTTTTACTAAAAATAATGTACAAATGAAGTGCTTTAATTTTGTTCCATACATCACTGTAATGTTGTAAAACAATATATGTGTCATTATGATGGTCAATTATATTTGGATAATCAAATTATGCATTGGCTTGTGCCAGTTTTTGGTTATATGTGTAGACATATACATGTAAATGTGTGTTGGGTAGAGGGCCAAGTTTTGATCACTCCTTGGGTGCCAAAATGGATAGAACCAGCCCTAAGTGTACATATACATACAATAAATGATAATCGTTCTTAACCCTCTCTGGACGGGTGGTACAGTACTGTACCGCTCATTCAAAAGCCCAGTGGCCGGGCGGCACAGTATTGTGCCAGCCATTTAATTGATTTAGGCCTAATAATTTGAAAGCCCCGGCATTGTGACATTCAAGGCTAGAATGCCCCCGTCGTGAATGGGTTAAGATGGACAGCTGTTATATATGCATTTTGAGTTCATAAGATACTGCCTCATTAACCCACTCACGACGGGGGCATTCCAGCCTTTCATGTTACAATGCCGGGGCTCTCGAATGCATAGGCCTAAATCAGTTAAATAAACGACACCGTATGGCGTCACCCAGCGAGCGGGCCTAGAATGCACGGTACAGTAGTGTACCACCCGTCCATAGAGGGTTAATACAGTATATGAATAGTGAGTCAATGAAAATGGCTACAAAAGAAGTTTGTGAACTGATATAGAAATATTTCAAAATTATAAGCCATCAATAACTGAAAGTAGGATGTGAGTACTCCAGCATTTTAAACTAACACTCTAAAATTTAACCTTATTAATGAACATCTCTTTATAAAATAATGATGAAATGCATTATCAATATTTCAACTAATATTCCTTTCCCTAAAGTGTCTTTCATTCTGAGAGCGAATCCATTTTAAAACTGTGGTTTTAATGGAATTCTGAAAAGTCATATCATCATGTCATATTAGCTAAATGAAACAATACACAACTTTCCATATTTTTAAAAACTCCCAAATATTCAGCTAATACATATTTCCAGTAAGATCTATATACTTCATCTATAAAAATAGAGATCTGATATAAATATGTATTTTTTCACAAAACTGTACCTTTCCTTTGCCAGGAGAAGCAAGCACATAAGGAATATTATAGCGTGATGCGACCACAAGAGGATATCTTTCTTGGGTTGTGGCAAGTCCCCGCAAACGAGCCTCTCCGTTTTCCTTGTCTGTCAACCAGTGATGATTGGGCTGGGTCTGCTTAAGGGAGCCGTACACAAACACTAAATTACGGGACATGGTTCTGAAAAGCAGTAACATGTAAAATGATAATTCATTTATATATACTAAATTACAGGACATGCTTCTGAAAAATAGTAAATAACATGTAAAATGATAATTCATTTATATACATACATATATATGCCTGCATGTGTGTGTGTGTGTGTGTGTGTGTGTGTGTGTGTGTGTGTGTGTGTGTGTGTGTGTGTGTGTGTGTGTGTGTGTGTGTGTGTGTGTGTGTGTGTGGTGTGTGTGTGTGTGTGTGTGTGTGTGTTAAAATTAAATAAATTAATAAATAAATATAACATAAATATAATAATAATAACAATAATTATAATCATAATATTACTACCAATCATAATAATCATTATATCAATAATAGTATTAATAATAACAAAAATGATGGCAATAATAAAAGAAGAAAAGAAAACAGAACAAATGTTTTCTCCATTTTTCTTTCTTTCTTTTGTATAACTTAATTGTTAGGAAATAATAAAAGATGTAATACTATGAGAGTAGGAGCTATATTTCCAATTTACAACAATAAACTATATTCATATATATAAAAAAAATGCATAAATCCCTGTTCTCTATAATTCAAAAGACAAGATTCACAATAGCACAATCTCTCAAGTACCTTTCTTTCCAGAACTTAGTAGACATGTTAAGATTTGCATATATCAATATAAAAATAAGTAGTGCTAGAGCCATCACCACGAAAGGTTTAGGATTCTTCATCAGGAACCTAAAAAAAATTGATAAACATCAGAACCACACTTTAAAACACACTTGTTCTACAAAAGATCATTATCTACTGCATCTACTGCTAAGACAATATCAATGAATTAAGTCATATTAGTGAATATTGAAAAGAGGGAAAAAACTCATAGAAACATACCGACTACAAAACTGCATCATACTGTTCTTTTAAGGGATGCTTGTTAGGCTTCAAAAAAGGCTTAATTTCCTAGTTTACTTTTTTGGTATCCTTTCTGTAAAGAGTTTAGATGATGTTAGCTTTCTGATCTTTTCAGACAGACTATATCTCCGTCTCTTTTACTTTGTCCTCATAATTCTTTATTTCTTTTTTTTTAAATCCTTGAGTTCCTTTAGCAATGCTGAAACTGATGTTAATTTCTTTTCCTCTTTTCCTCTTTTCCTCTCCTCTCCTCCTTTCCTCTCCTCTCCTCCTTTCCTCTCCTCTCCTCCTTTCCTCTCCTCTCCTCCTTTCCTCTCCTCTCCTCTTTTCCTCTCCTCTCCTCCTTTCCTCTCCTCTCCTCCTTTCCTCTCCTCTCCTCCTTTCCTCTCCTCTCCTCTTTTCCTCTCCTCTCCTCTTTTCCTCTCCTCTCCTCTTTTCCTCTCCTCTCCTCCTTTCCTCTCCTCTCCTCTTTTCCTCTCCCCTCCTCTTTTCCTCTCCTCTCCTCTTTTCCTCTCCCCTCCTCTTTTCCTCTCCTCTCCTCCTTTCCTCTCCTCTCCTCCTTTCCTCTCCTCTCCTCTTTTCCTCTCCCTCTTTTTCCTCTCCCTCTCCTCTTTCTCTCTCCCCCTCCTCTTTCCTCTCCTCTCCTCCTTTCCTCTCCTCTCCTCCTT
>BOPN01002081.1:178727-181227 GCA_017312705.2 Penaeus japonicus | reverse complement strand
GGGGAGGTTCCAACGTGTTCTGTGGAGCAACTCTCCTACATCCCGAGTGGGCGCTTACCGCTGCACACTGCGTAGAGGCGTACGTGAATGGCTAGATATTCTGCCGTGTGGAGACAGGGGCAGAAAAGCCTGCATTTGAGCTGGTTACTCGATGTAACTTGCTCTTTGTGGCGTTATGGTATATTCTCTCTTTGTAGCATCAGCGCAGTAACCTATCTTTTCAGAATATAGCATTTGCACTCATACGCTTCCTGCAAAAAAGAGAAAAAAAGATAGATATACATATACCTATACTTAGATACAAGATAAGCTATTGAAAATTGACAAAACATTTTCGAGGCCCTCTTATGCTACTACAGAGATAAATCATTGCCTCACTAAAAGTAATTCACAGTGAATAACCACATTAAAGCTAAGATAACACTGTCAATACTTTGATGCTTTTGTCATTACAACCAAAGCATCATAAATAAAGTCTCAAATGAAACAATGAATGACTTTATGCACACCGACATCATTTCACCATCGCCATGTTCCCAAAGCGTGCTCGAATAATGTCACTGATTGCAATAACTTTGCAGGATCAAGTCAAATGGTGTTGAGGCGGACTTGCTTCTCGGCGCCCATGACCTGTTGCGACCTCAGCCTCACTCGCAGCGCAGACAGGTGGGAACTTTGACCTGTGACCTGTTTAAGGGGTAGAATTATCTTCTAACTGAAAATTTGATGGTAGATGATAAACATGTCGTCTTCCATACATACTGTGTGTTCCAGAGCGAAGTTTCTCTACCATTTGGATAAGATTAACATTTCTTCTTGATATGATTCAGGGAATCATATCATGTTTTGTCTGTGCTGGTAAATGAAGCAATATCTATTATATATATTTCGGATGCAAACTCTTGCCCATTTAGTACAGTAATTTTCCAAGTCAAATTTAAACAACAAACACACACACACACACGAACACACACACACACACACGAACACACACACACGCATACTCTCTCTCTCTCACACACACACACACGCACATATGTGTATGTCTCTCTCTCTCTCTCTCTCATTCTCTCTCTATATATATCTATCTTTCTCTCTCTTTCTCTTCCTCTCGCTCTTTGATATTCTCTCTCTCATTCCCTCCTCTTTTTCTCTCTCACTCTTTCTCCCTCCTCTACCTCTCTTCCGCCCCACTCACGGACCCACCCACCACCCCACCCACCACCCCACCCACCTCCTATTTCAGTTTTTGACGACGAACGGACGACCAGTTACCCCGCCCCCTCCCCCTCCCCACCCCCACCCCCTCCACCTGCTGCCTGCCGTCCGAACTGCGGTTTCCAATTTCTTAATTACACCCTAGGTCATCCCAGTTGACCTCGTTCGTCAGCGTAATGAAGGTGCCTCGTCGGTCCTTCATTGGTAAATAAGCACACGAACAAGGGTAAATACACGTGTTATACCTACACTCTGAGACCACTAATAGCGGGTTAGTTTGGACTGCGAGAACACGGTTTTTTTTTTTCCTGCACCTTTGCCAACTTTGAACCGTACTTGCGGCTGATAAGACGCGGGGAGATCGGGACTCGAGTGAGAATTTTGCTATGTGGGTCGTTTTTGTGTGTGTGTGTATTTAGCGTTGTTTATCTACTTTTGTTACTTATTTGCTTATGTGATGTTTATATATCTATCTTGTTGCTTAATTGGGAATTTCATTCGGTTTATTTCGTTTATATATTTATCTACGAATTTGCTTCTCTCTCCCTCTCTCTCTCTCTCTCTCTCTCTCTTTCTCCCTCTATCTCTCTCTCTCTCTCTCTCTCTATATATATATATATATATATATATATATATATATATAGACACATATATAGGATCCTCAACCGCCCGTGGCCTATGGCTGCATTAATTTACATATCGCCAACACATCAGCCGATGGTGCGCGTTTCCACATCTTTGTCTGTCGTGGGTCTTCTTCACCCGCATCCTCCTCCTTCCGAGATTTCCTCTCTGTCTCGCCTAACCGCAGCTTTGGTAGACCTTGCTCACGCTTCCTGGTCTCACCTTCTGCTCATTTTTTTCTCGTCACCTGCTTAAGCTATCTGAGTTTTAATCATGAAAAGAGAGAGCGTGTGAAAATGTTCTGTGTTGCGTCGGTTATTCGTCGGTTATATTAGCAAATAGAGATCTGAAATAAAATGTGTTTGCTCCTTCATTACTTTATCTATTTATTTGTCTATTCATCGGTTTATCTATTTCCAAGTTACTCCCCGCATGTGACTGTGCACGGTTCTGTCCGTGTTTGCCATCACTCCTCATTTCTTCCTAATTTTCTAGATTCTTACCTCTTCCTTCACTTATATTTCAAGAAATTTACGAAGCACGGATTACTCTGAACTTCAAAGTGACAGTATTTGTCATCATGAAGTCTAATAAAGACTTAACCTTTAATAAATGCTTAGCGTTTAAGATAAGACGTTAAGATAATCTCTCCATCACA
>BOPN01002081.1:171227-173727 GCA_017312705.2 Penaeus japonicus | reverse complement strand
CCACTTGTTTACCAATGGAAGTATAGACCCAGTTAACGTATGAGTTGTCTCTTATTCATAAAGGTTCTTCCGAGATACCCCTCACCCCTGTCTATCTTTGCAGGATCTATCAGCACCAAGACTACGTCTTTTTGATGCACCAAAGCAATTTCTATCTTTATTCTCATTCTATAAAGGTTTTTAAGATCCTCCCCACGCAGGACCCACCAACAACCGCACTGCAGATCCTAAACCTTTGGATGCATAATATTAATTCTTACTTTTGGGAAACCTCTATAAAAGCACTTCCAAAACTGTTGCCCCCCCCCCCCTTGCCGGATCCACCAGCACCCAAACCACAAATCCTACAGATTTTAATGCATCAGCTTAATTCCTGCCTCTGGGAAAGCTTTAAGAAGGCTCTCTCAAGACTCTCTTCTTATCTGTCTCCCTTGGCAGGATCCACCAGCACCCAGGCTACAGCCAGAGCACTCTCGCGAACGACATCGCCCTCGTCGAGCTCTCGTCCCGCCTGGAGCTGTCGGCGGACCCGCGCGTCGGCCCCGTGTGCCTTCCTCGCCCCGGGCACTTGTACGAGGGCGCGGCCGCCTTCGCCACGGGATGGGGCAAGGTCAAAGAGGGTAGGTGTGGGGTCATGGCTTGGTTACGGTCAGAGGATCGGTATGGGACCATGCCTTGGGCAAGGTCATAGGGGACGGGTGCGGGCCATGGCTAGGACAAGTTCGCAGACCTCGCCCAAAGGCCAAGCCTTTGGGCGAAGTCACAGAGGATGGATTTGTGATCATGACTGGGACAAGAGGGTAGGTTTAGGGTCAATGTCTCGTGATTCTACGCGGTCAAGAATGTTTCCCTTTTCATTCTTAGGTTTTCTTTCAGACACTTCGTAGTTGTATCAGTATTTGAACAATTACTGATAGGGATCTTCTACTATCAAATCATTACAGTTTACGTTCCATTTTTAGCACATATTTACAGTAAGATATGTCTTATTAATCTCTCCACTCAGAAAGATTAGCAGAGCATGGACTAGTGCGATAATATTTCATTAAACATTTCTCGGTTTTATTGTCATTTTTTCCAGATTTGTATTGCGGAGTATCGTAAGAAAAGACCGATTTCTTAAACTGAATGTATTATACAAATATTCATATAAACACAATAATACTTTTTACATACTTCAGATTCAGATATCAATGACATCAGTAACAACACCCAAAATTATTAGATTTACAAGTAACCAACACACTGAGTTCTCATCATGAACTTTCAAATGTCTATAACTGCATGACACACTCCCTGGACGAAAAACAGTCAATGATTAAGGGAAAACTTCATACAATTGTGCTTATGTTACATTCCATCTTCATACACACATCGCTGTGCCAGTACCCATACGAGTGCCTCTGCAGGTGGGTCGCAGCCCGTGACGCTACAGGAGGTTGAGGTGCCGGTGATCAGCAACGCCAAGTGCGAGGCCAGTTATCCCGGCGCCATCCTGCCCACTTCCCTCTGCGCTGGCCTGGCCGAGGGGGGGAAGGACTCATGTCAGGTGTGCTGTGCAAGATTGCATCTCCTTTTTTACTCGTGCTTCACGAACTGTGAACGAAAATACAGAGACAGTAAATGTGGTGAAATTAAAACTCACTGGTATTCTAGAAGGGATTTTGATATTCCGTTCTTGATGTTTCATTTCATCGTTAACTGTACAGTCACTTATTTTTATGCTTACGTCATCCATTGCAACGGTTGCGTAATGGTTATCATCAAAGCAAGGGACTAGTCAGTAGCTGGTTTTAATGTGTAGGACTATTTTGCCGTATTAGCATTAACTCTTTTTTGTCATGATTTGATGTTGAGAAATATCTGATAGGTGCGAGAGTATTTTTTGGCATTGTATCATTCCTTGTTATAAACTTTTGGTGCCCATTAAAATGTCACGACATTACGAGATATTTACTAGTTAGTTCTATGTATAATGTTCCTAATCCACATGCGTATCAATGCCTGTATGTATATACAATATTTGTATCTATGTATCTATCTATCTCAGTATCTATATCGCTGTGTCCCTCTTACCCCCCCCCACCCATCCCCTCATATAAAGCAAAAAAAATCATCAATTCTTCTCCTCCAGGGCGACAGCGGAGGCCCCTTGGTAACAGAGGGGGCACTCGGGCTGGAGCAAGTGGGCGTGGTCTCTTGGGGAACAGGTTGCGCGAGGCCAGGGAAACCCGGTGTCTACACGCGGGTGACAGGTACGTGACTATTTACAGATTTATTGAGATTATGCACTTGTGTCATTCTTATATATATTGCGGATTTTTATTAGTTTGCATCTATTTAGCATTACTGGAGATAACGAATTTATTCGTTTGATTTACCTCTGGTGTGGTGAACATACTTCACTGTAACGAAAATGTATGTATGGATGAATCATTCCATATTACAAAATAATCAGCCAGATTAATTCTCATACATAACGTTTTTCTGGTATAGTGCA
>BOPN01002081.1:154946-161127 GCA_017312705.2 Penaeus japonicus | reverse complement strand
GCTTTCTTAAGGATAGTCTACCCGTAATCGCATTTTGTATAACGATCCTCATTAACACCACTCTGGTTACTGGTGTTTTCCCGTCGCTTTGGACCAATTTTCAAGTCTGGGGATATAGATGACATGAATAATTACCGCCCCATTACAATACTCCCAGTAGTATCTAAGGTTCTTGAAAAGCAGTAGCAAATCAATTGATGAATTTCCTGGAGACTAATAACTTATCTAAAACTTAACATGGCTTTAGAAATAGGTTATCTACTGAAACAGCATTGTTCCAAATTACTGACCAAATTTATAATAACATGGACAACAATACGGTAAATTTGCTCACTTTGTGCGATCTTTCTAAAGCTTTCGACAGTGTCAACCACAAACTTCTTCATAACAAATTAAGAAACCATAGAATTGATACCCATTGGTTTGATAGCTATCTAAATACAAGAACCCAATCGGTAAAAATTAGTGAGAATATATCATCACAATAACCAGTCTATTTCGGTTTCCACAAGGATCTATATCAGGCCTGATCCTATTCATAATTTTCATTAATGATTTATCAACCTTAGTCCGTGGCTGCCATCTAATTACAATACGCCGATAATTCTCAATTTCTCCGTTGTGACTCAGTGAACAAGTTACATGCATTGATAAGAAATACTCAGCACACTCTTGTTCAAGCAAAACGATATTTTGACATGAATGGCCTTAAAATAAATCCACAAGAAACACAATATATCTTCATAGGTAGTCGGCAAAATTTAGTTAAAATTCCCACTGACACAACCATGGAATTCGAAGGATGCCAACTTAAACCAAGCACTTCAGTTAAAAATCTAGGAGTGCACTTCGACAGATATAAGACATTTGAAGACCATGTTGATAACATGCATAGGAAGGTAATGGGAACAATATATCTTAATCATATAAAAAAAAAAAAAATCCCTATAGAAACAAGAATCACGGTTGTACAATCTCTTAGCTCTGAGCATCATTAATTATTGCTTAAATGTTTGGAGCTTAACTAGCAAAACCCTAATGCAGAAAGTACTACAAAACTTTGCTGCAACAGTTGCAGTTCGATCACATCACCCCAAATATTCTTAAACTAAAATGGTTAAAAATCCAATCCAAATGCAGTTATGATACATGTGGTTTCATTCATGAAATCGTTCATGGGAATTATCCACAATGGATCCCGCCCTAACAAACTGTAAGGAACATATCAGATGTTCGAACACGACAAGTAAATTCTCTGAATGTCAAGAAATCACACTCAGAAATAGGGACATGGCAAATGCTAATACGTGGACCCCTGACCTGGAACCTACAATCTCATAATGTTAAAGACATCGCTAACCTCAATAATTCAAAACAAAATTACAAGAACATTTCCTAAATTGTCAGTTATGACCTCTTATCAAACAAATGTATTGTATACCAATTATTTCTGCAACAAATGATATATGTATTAAGAATAACCATAGTAATTTATGGAATAAAGTTTTTTGAATTTGAATTCTCTCACTCTCTGTAAGGCACTGATATTGCATGTAATGTGACCCATAGCACTGATTATGTTTTACTATTTAATTTATTGTTATACGCTTTTAGTCATTCTTGACCCGACACTTCCTGCTCCCTATGTCTGCCTCCTGCAGCTGCCCTAGCAACTGCATTTCCTTGCGGAAGCTCTGAGGCATAGGAAGCGACTCAAGATTCGTATTTAAGAAGGACACAGAAGGAACCCAGGGCAGATCAGATCAGAGATAAGACAGAGAGAAGAACAGGCAGAGTGTATAACCGAGTCCACCAATAAAGACCACGACACATGAACGTCTGTCTGTCTTACCTACAGGCTACAACGGGTGAAGCTAGTGGATCCAGCCGCTGGCAGCTAGAGGCTTACTACTAGTGGCATCGAGTGGCTTACACTCTCTCTCTGTCTTTCCCTCTCTCGCTCTCTCCTTACCTCTCATTTCCTCTCTCTCTCACTCTCCCTCTTTCTCTCTATCTATCTCTATCTCTCTATTTCTTTATATTTCTCTCTATATTTCTCTCACCCCGAAGCATGCACCATTTTTTTTTTTTTTTTTTTTTTTTACTGCGAGAGTAACAAGTGAGTGAATTTTCAATTCTTTTATTTCAGAGCACAAACAGGCGATCGATATCTGGGAATTTAAGAAATATCAGATAGATATTATAGTTTTTATTTATTGAATGAAATGTTTTCTTCATCAGCGACAGAACGTCACAGTCATATAAATAAAAAAGAAATAAAAAACAGATCCTGCATTAACAACCCTGTTTATTTTTCAACAGAGATTGTAGTCATTACAACATAAGAAAAAAAATATTGTTTGTCTAAAGCATTAATTAGCAACTCAGAGGAGAGTTACAGTCATTGCATTCTGTGGCTACCCATTCCACGTACAGGGGAGACAGGTAGGAAAGGTGAAATCGGGAAATCGATTCCCTCGTCAGTATCACAGCGCCTTCGTCGTCGAGGCGGAAACCACCTGGCTTTGGTCGTCCTTCAAGCCCGGGGGCTTTGCGTCAGTCTCTTGTGTGAGTCGGATAGTCCACTTGGTTCAAGTTCAAGCAAACAGTCCAGCGGGAAGTCCACTTACAGATGAACACTGAGGTCAGGTGTAAACGACGGAACATGGAACGACTTAAAAGTTGGAGGCGAGGACCCAACCCCGGCGGAAGTCCAGGATTTCCTCCTCGATCAGAGTCTCCATGAGGTCCTGCACTTGGCCTCGAGTCTCTGCGTCAAGGTTGATCTGGTCATCAACGCCCGGAGGAAGGACTCTCGTCTCCCGGAGAAGCTCGGCCTCGTCGTGCCACCGCCGGATAGCCTCCAAGTGCAGCGCGAGTTCCCCGCTCTCCACCAGCTCTGGAGCCTCCTCCGTCGGCACCTGAGGGAGAGAGGCACGGCATCAGTTCCTGCAATGGCGGTGTCATGTTCATTAATTCCATACAATTCCCTTCGGATTTCCTCTGTGGGCTGCCTTCCCCATGGCGAAGGCGTGGTAGACTTACCCGCCATGGCTCCGCGAGGCCCTGCAGCCCGTGGAAGCTGGTGATGGTCCTGGCGAGGGCCGTGTGAGGGCGTGGGCGCCTGAGGACGGGCGTGGTGTGAAGGGAGGAGATGAGGCGGGGGAGAGCGCGGGACAGGGTGCTGGCCATCTTTCTTTCTGTCGACGAAACGAAACTTGAGGTCATAGTAGAACAAGTCACATTAATGCACAACTGTCATGCAAAGTCTTGCGTTTTCAAACAAGTTACCGTTTTCAAGATGAATAATAAGAATCACTGACACCCTAAAACAGACTTGTTACTGGTACTCACAGTGTATGCGGCGTTAAAACCCTTTCAGATGGGAGTCTCTTGCAATTTCGGAGTCCGTGATGTGAATGTAAACCAGAACGACAACTCGGCCTTTTATACCAGTGGTCGCCCGCGGACGTCTCCCAAAAGCGGCCCTAGGCGACCGCTATCGCGTTCGTGGCGACGACCAGTAAGAGACCTGGTTATTCCCGAAGATAAGAATCTACGGTGGCGTGATTGATGGGATGGACACATGATAAGCAGACCGACAGCATAATCCGGGGAACCGAATTTCAATAATCCCCATCCTCTTTCATCCGGCATTTGCATTTCGTCATCCGTCATTGAATGGTGGATTTGATAAAGGAACAAGACCATGCCATATGTGATCTGAGTAGTCATCCTTACTTATTTCTTAGCATGAACCTCTTTTTTTGCGATAACAGCAATGTACAATGTTGCTGACCGAGTAAGATTAGTCAACAGAAAGAAATACGCAATGGCAACCCTCTGAAGTAGGCGTCGCTGCTGACTCTCCAGTCAAGATGCGTGTGACTGTTTATCAGTATTTGTAATGCGTCGTAAACCATTATTTCTTGAAACGAAGACGCAATATATATATAGCTCCTCTTTCAGTGTTCTTTGACTATAGACGTAATTCAAGAATGATAAGCTCGGTGATTTACAGGAATTACAGTAGCTACATGAAAAAAATTTCTCCACTTATAAATTTATACAGATACACAAACACACATACACACATACACACACACACACACACACACATGCACACACATCCCATGAAAAGATGCTCGAGGACTCTATGACACCTTCATTTTTCTGTATTATTAAGGTACTGGTCAGTCGTCACCATGTTTCTTCGGTCCCGTATTGGCAGTCGCTTGGCTTCAGCCTTTTATTCATCCACATTCATACATCTTTTTAAGTTTCCTTTGCTACTGCAGAGAGGAACTTTGAATTTTGCTTATATATTATCAAATCCTCATAACAACAGAATATCTCGTCACTGCAAAAGACCAACGGCAAAATCAGTGAAAAATTCATTACCGATTGAGCTATCATATCAGATAAACAAAATTCCCTAATACACATTTCACATCCAGGAAAAAAAGAAAACATGATTCAGGATAATATTGGCTTTCCCGATCCCTATAGTTATCGGGTATTACAAAGACAATCGAAATTTCTGTTCCGATGTGACTAAAGAGCACAGGTCAAAGCTTTTTTTTTCTTCTTCTTCTTCTTCTTCTTCTTATTCTTCTTCTTCTCCAAAGACGGAAAATCACGTAAATTAAAGACCCTGGAATGTTTGTTTAATTATGCTAATCAGGAAATCAAATATATCCTGTTATGGACCTGTTCTAGAAAAATGGACCGAGAACCCCTTATAGAACGAGAAGCATCACAGCGGAAATAAAAAGGAAGTATGCATTGCGTACTGATTTATTCTTCTGTCCTGTCACAGACTTCTATTATGTTGTGTTGTTTTTGTTATTATTATGTTCGTAAAAGAATCTTGGTTTAAGGCCACACAGTTCGTTTATTTTCCTTCGAAATGGAAACGAGGGAGAAAATTGACAATGAATTACAAGTCGAACTGTATTATCGTGAACACCAGTATGATCTAAAAAATATATATATATAATAAGTAAATAAATGAGTTAAAAATTGTATAAGAAACCATACGGCATAACTAATCTGGAGCATTTCGTACAAGAAGGTCAGGCACAGATAACAAGTCATAGAAGACAGAGCCATAAAGAGAAATAAAGAGACTGGATACAAGAAGTAGAGTCGCAAAGAGACGATAAACGCAAGGAAGAAGCAGATAATAGTAAACTAAAAGAGAAGGGAGAGAGACAGAGATAGAGAGAGAGATAGAGAAAGGAAAAGAATAGTGAAAGGAAAAGAATAGTTATCAATACATCTCGATTACATAAATAATATCTATAGGTTATGACAGGTATTAAGAAACAACACAAGAAAGAAAGAAAAAAAAGAAGAGATTAAAAATAGAAGGAAAACCATCCACCTTGGATAACCTTGAAGTCACACAACAGCGTCGACCTTAGATTGCTTATCACCTGCATTATCTATTAATAATATCTACTTATAGCAACAACCTTTACCAGCGGGGGTATATCTTAACGAAGATAAGGCGAGGGACAGAACTACAAACCTATTTTTTTTCTTTATTTCCTCTTTCTTGTTTAGAAATCATCTGTGTGTGTGCATGCGTGCGTGCGTGTGTGTGTGTGTGAAGAAAATGATAATCAAAATACGTCAAATGAACTTTTTGACCAGTGATAACCACTACTAGTTAAACAGACAGAAAGAATTAGTAAAAAGGACAAAACTAGTCACGACACGACAAAATCCCCTCACCCACCCCCTACCATATCCTCCTCGACCCCCATCTTAACACCTGGTCCCTCTACCTGCTCCCTATCAAACAGCCAGACACGTTATCTCCCTTCAGTCAAAGAGCTTCAAAGACATGTTTTGATCATGTATTGCTCAACCCAATCTCACCTTCTGTAAATACGGCTCCTTAAGATGATAAAGATATGAGGTAATGTCACCCTTATCGTCACATGTCGGACGCAACAGCCGGAAGGTTTGTAATCCAGTTTGATCTAGTTTAGTCTCCGTGTTCTGTGAGAGAGAGAGAGAATGAAAGAGACAGCGTGTGAAAAGAGAGAAAGAGAGGGAGCAAAAGAGAGAGAGAGAGAGAAAATGAAAGATAGATAGATAGAGAGAGAGAGAGAGAGAGAGAGAGAGAGAGAATGAAATAGACATCATGTGTAAGAGAGAAAGAGATGAAGAG
>BOPN01002081.1:139946-149946 GCA_017312705.2 Penaeus japonicus | reverse complement strand
TATAACCCCTCCCCGCCCCCTCCCCCATTCACATGTAACCCCTCCCCGCCCCCTCCCCCATTCACATTCAAACCCTCCCCGCCCCCTCCCCCATTCACATTCAACCCCTCCCCGCCCCCTCCCCCATTCACATGTAACCCCTCCCCGCCCCCTCCCCCATTCACATTCAAACCCTCCCCGCCCCCTCCCCCATTCACATGTAACCCTCCCCGCCCCCTCCCCCATTCACATGTAACCCCTCCCCGAACCCTCCCTCATTCACATGTAACCCCTTCCCACCCCCTTCCCCATTCACATGTAATCCCTCCCCTCCCACTCCCCCATTCACATATAACCCCTCCCCGCCCCCTCCCCCATTCACACATAACCCCTCCCCGCCCCCTCCCCCATTCACATGTAACCCCTCCGCGCCCCCTCCCCATTCACACATAGCCTCTCCCGCCACCTCCCCCTCCCCTTCCCCCCACCCTACCTGGTCCCCTCCCCCCATTCACATATAACCCTCCCCGCCCCTCCCCCCATTCACATGTAACCCCTCCCGAACCTCCCTCATTCACATGTAACCCCTTCCCACCCCTTCCCATTCACATGTAATCCCTCCCCTCCCACTCCCCCATTCACATATAACCCCTCCCCGCCCCCTCCCCCATTCACATGTAACCCTCCCCGCCCCCTCCCCCATTCACATATAACCCCTCCCCGCCCCCTCCCCCATTCACATGTAACCCCTCCCCGAACCCCCTCCCTCATTCACATGTAACCCCTTCCCACCCCCTTCCCCATTCACATGTAATCCCTCCCCTCCCACTCCCCCATTCACATATAACCCCTCCCCGCCCCCTCCCCCATTCACATGTAACCCCTCCCCGAACCCTCCCTCATTCACATGTAACCCCTTCCCACCCCCTTCCCCATTCACATGTAATCCCTCCCCCATTCACATATAACCCCTCCCCGCCCCCTCCCCCATTCACACATAACCCCTCCCCGCCCCCTCCCCCATTCACATGTAACCCCTCCGCGCCCCCTCCCCATTCACACATAGCCTCTCCCGCCACCTCCCCCTCCCCTTCCCCCACCCTCTACCCGTCCCCTCCCCATTCATATAATCCCTCCCCGCCCCCTCCCCATTCACATGTAATCCCTCCCCTCCCACTCCCCCATTCACATATAACCCCTCCCCGCCCCCTCCCCCATTCACACATAACCCCTCCCCGCCCCCTCCCCCTTTCACATGTAACCCCTCCCCGCCCCCTCCCCCATTCACATGTAACCCTCCCCGCCCCTCCCCCCATTCACATTCAACCCCTCCCTGCCCCCTCCTCCATTCACATTCAACCCCTCCCCGCCCCCTCCCCCATTCACATGTAACCCTCCCCGCCCCCTCCCCCATTCACATGTAACCCCTCCCCACCCCTCCCCATTCACATGTAACCCCCTCCCCACCCCCTCCCCCATTCACATGTAACCCCTCCCCGCCCCCTCCCCCATTCACATGTAACCCTCCCCGCCCCCTCCCCCATTCACATTCAACCCCTCCCCGCCCCCTCCCCCATTCACATTCAACCCCTCCCCGCCCCCTCCCCCATTCACATGTAACCCTCCCCGCCCCCTCCCCCATTCACATATAACCCCTCCCCGCCCCCTCCCCCATTCACATGTAACCCTCCCCAACCCTCCCTCATTCACATGTAACCCCTTCCCACCCCCTTCCCCATTCACATGTAATCCCTCCCCTCCCACTCCCCCATTCACATATAACCCCTCCCCGCCCCCTCCCCCATTCACACATAACCCCTCCCCGCCCCCTCCCCCATTCACATGTAACCCCTCCGCGCCCCCTCCCCATTCACACATAGCCTCTCCCGCCACCTCCCCCTCCCCTTCCCCCCACCCTACCCGTCCCCTCCCCCATTCACATGTAACCCCTCCCCGAACCCTCCCTCATTCACATGTAACCCCTTCCCACCCCCTTCCCCATTCACATGTAATCCCTCCCCTTCCACTCCCCCATTCACATATAACCCCTCCCCGCCCCCTCCCCCATTCACATGTAACCCCTCCCCGAACCCCTCCCCTCATTCACATGTAACCCCTTCCCACCCCCTTCCCCACAAACACACACACATACACACAAACACACACACATACACACAAACACACACACACATACACACAAGCAAACACACATACATGCACACAAAGTGACAAACAGACATACTTGCGCGCAGCCTCCCCATTCACACATAGCCTCTCCCCGCCACCTCCCCCTCCCCTTCCCCCCACCCTACCCGTCCCTTTTCTCTCGCAGTTCTGGTCGCTCTTCACGCCCTGCAGAAGCCAGTTCAAGAACGCCGTCACGCTGGTCCTCGAACAAGCTGACCTGGTGACGAGACTGGTGGACAGGTACCCCGACGACCTGCAGCTGGTCACCACGGCAGATGGTAGGGGTTCGGTATATGTGTGGTAGATTAGTGGGTAGGTTGGAAGGTTGGTGGGTCTGTGTTAGCGATGGAGGGAACGAGAGAGGGAGGAAGGTGTACAAAAAGAGAGTGGGGTAAAGAAAATACAAGAGAGGGGGGGGGTAAAGAGAGTGCGAGAGAGAGGTGAGAGGAGAGAAAGAATGAGAGAGAGGAGAGAGGGAAGAAAGAATGAGAGATAAGAGAGAGGAGAGAAAGAATGATAGAGAGGAGAGGGGGAAGAAGGAATGAGAGATAGGAGAGAAGAGAGAAAGAATGAGAGAGAGGAGAGAGGGAAGAAAGAATGAGAGATAGGAGAGAGGAGAGAAAGAATGAGAGATAGGAGAGAGGAGAGAAAGAATGAGAGAGAGAATATGTGTGCAATTACATTCACTGGAAACTAGTCCTTCGCCAGGGATCGTCTCGGCGCACGCGCAGGGCAGGATCGCCTCGCTGCTGGGCGTGGAGGGCGGCCACGGCATTGACTCCTCCCTGGCTGTGCTTAGGACTCTGTACCGTGTGGGCGTGCGCTACATGACCCTCACCCACAGCTGCAACACGCCCTGGTGAGCCACACGGAGAGCGAGAGACTCTAGAGCAGGGGTTCCCAAACTTTTTGTTCCTCAGTACCCCTTAGGCTTTTTATAGGTTCCCATGTACCCCTAACGCGTCGATAAACACGTCCTGTACCAGTCATTTCTAGATTGGTACAGGTAGTCCTACAGATCTACACTGCAGATCAAGCCATGTGAGGTTTATAATAGTAAAAACAAATGGTATTACCTTACACCCAAGAAATTTCAATAAAGGTGGTGCTAATCAACACAAAGAAAATGAGAAAAGTGCAATCTGAGTGCAGATTACAACACCATGTATTGTGCAAGTAATTGTTTCCTTCAGACCAAATGTACCCCCTGAAACGTGCAAATGTACCCCTGGGGGTACATGTACCCCAGTTTGGGAACCCCTGCCTTACAATAAGCATTATGAAGACTGATATTTTTTGTATCTATTACAATTTATTGTTATCAACTTGTTAAAATCATGATTATCATCATAATTACAATTTATCCTTATCATTATTATTATAATTTACTGTTATCACATCCTTCTCCTCTTCCTACTACTACTACTACTGCTACTACTACTATTATTACTACTATTACTCTCACTATTAATAGTACTACTACTATCGCTATTGCTACTACATCTATAAACGAGAATAATAACAATAATGATGATAATGAGAGTGTATTCCCTTCTACTTTTTCCCTTTCTTCCTATTCTTTTCTTATCTTACTCCCTCTTCCTCCTTCGTCATCTTCCCCAACTTCTCTACCTATTCATCTCCTCCTCCTCCTCCACCTCCTTCTCCTCCCCCTCCTCCTCCTACTCCTACTCCTACTCCTACTACTACTACTACTACTACTACTACTACTACTCCTCCTCCTCTTTCTCCTCTTCCTCCTCCTCCATCTCCATCTCCTCCTCCTCCATCTCCTATTCCTCCTCCTCCTCCCCCTCCTCTTCCTCCTCCTCCTCCTCCCCCTCCTCCTCCTCCTCTTCTTCTTCCTCCTCCTCCTCCCCCTCCTCTTTCTCCTCCTCCTCCTCCGTCTCCTCCTCCTCCTCCGTCTCCTCCTGTTCCTCCTCCTCCCTCTCCACTTCCTCCTCCCTCTCCACCTCCTCCTCCATCTCCATCTCCTCCTCCTCCATCTCCTCTTCCTCCTCCTCCTCCTCCCCCTCCTCTTCCTCCTCTTCTTCTTCTTCCTCCTCCTCCTCCTTCTTCTTCTTCTTCTTCTTCTTCTTCTTCTTCTTCTTCTTCTTCTTCTTCTTCTTCTTCTTCTTCTTCTTCTCCTCCTCCTCCTCCTCCTCCTCCTCCTCCTTCTCCTCCCCCTCCTCCTCCTCCTCCTCCTCTTCCTCCTCCTCTTCCTCTTCCTCTTCCTCTTCCTCTTCCTCCTCCTCCTCCTCTTCCTCCCCCTCTTACTCTAGTTCTTTTATGGACTTTTTCTGTATATATGAGGTGACTTCTTCTTTCCAACAGGGCAGACAACTCGAACGCGGAAGAGCAAGAGGGAAAGCAAGTGCTTGAATCTGGAGGCTTAAGTCACTTTGGAGAGGTATGGAAATTAATGCCATATATATATATATATATATATATATATATATATATATATATATATATATATATATATATATATATATATATATATAAACTTATTTTATAATTCTGTTTTTTTTTTTTTTATATCCTTGATTTTTTTATCATTATTAGTAATTCGTTGTTACGCACGCACAAACTCAAGCGTCGCGTTGACGCCGCGTTTGAAAGCGCTTCGTGTGAGCGGTAGTTTCTAACGCCGAGTTTGCTAACGCACGTTGGAAAGCGCCTCGTGTAAACCGGGCCTCATTTTCATTCTTTTCTGTTCGTTATTTTCTTCTCTCCTTTTCATTATTTTTTGTTCGTTATTTTTTTCGCTCCTTTTCATTCTTATCTGTGCGTTATTTTCTTCTTTCCTTTTCATTATTTTCTCTTCGTTATTTTCTTCTCTCCTTTTCATTATTTTTTCTTCGTTATTTTCTTCTCTCCTTTTCATTCTTTTCTGTTCGTTATTTTCCTATCTCCATTTCATTCTCTTCAATTCGTTATTGTCTTCTCTCCTTTCCATCCCTCACCAAATACCCCTCCTCAATATTGAACACCTTCATCCCTTCATCTCGCCCCTAATCCCCCTCCCTCCATCTCAACCAACCACCTCCACCTCCTCTTCCCTCCTTTTCATTTCCAGACAGTCGTGAAGGAGATGAACCGACTCGGGATGCTGGTGGATCTGTCTCACGTCGCCGCTCCCACAATGCGCGACGCCCTCAGCATCAGCCGCGCGCCCGTCATCTTCTCCCACTCTTGCGCCCGCGCCCTTTGTAACCACTCCAGGAATGTCCCGGATGATGTTCTCCTGAAGGTGGTGAGTGTCTTGGTGTGTGTGTGTGTGTGTTTGTGTCTTGGTGTGTGTGTGTGTGTGTTTGTGTCTTGGTGTGTGTGTTTGTGTTTGTGTCTTGGTGTGTGTTTGTGTGTGTGTGTTTGTGTGTGTGGTTGTGTTTGTGTGTGTTTGTGTTTGTCTGTGTGGTTGTGTTTGTGTGTGTGTTTGGTTGTGTTTGTGTTTGTGTGTGTGATTGTGTTTGTGTCTTGGTGTGTGTGTGTGTGTGTTTGTGTTTGTATGTGTGTGTTTGGTTGTGTTTGTGTCTTGGTGTGTGTGTGTGTGTGTTTGTGTTTGTGTGTGTGGTTGTGTTTGTGTCTTGGTGTGTGTGTGTGCGTGTTTGTGTTTGTGTGTGGTTGTGTTTGTGTGTATTTGTGTTTGTTTTTGTGTGTGTGTTTGTGTTTGTTTTTGTGTTTGGTTGTGTCTGTGATTGTGTGTGTGTTTATGTTTGTGTGTGTGTGGTTGTGTTTGTTGTGTTTGCGTGTGTGTGTGGTTGTGTTTGTGTGTGTGTTTGTGGTTGTGTTTGTGTATGTGTGCGTGTGTGTGTGCGAGTGTTCCTGGTGGAGATGATCTGTTTGTGGTGTGAACGTGGGGGTTAGTGGTGGGTATGTGTGGGTGAGACAGGGAGGGGGGAGTGGTAAAGGAAGAGATAGGAGGGGAGGTAAAGATAGAAAGAGAGGTGCGGTGAAGTTTACTTTGTTGCTTTGTAGATTTTGTCTTACTATGTATGTTTTTCCTTTGTCCTTATTCCTTGTCTTATATTCATCTAGCTTATTTATTACCTATATTTCCGTTCCCTTTTCCATCTTTACATAATTACTATTGTTATTATTATTCTTTTCCCTTTCCTCCCCCACCTCTTCTCTTCTTTCTCTTCCTCCCCCTCCCACTCCTCCACCTCCTCCTCCTCCTCCTCCTCCTCCTCCTCTTCCTCCTCCTCCCCCTCTTCCTCCTCCTCCTACTCCTCCTCCTCTTCTTCTTCTTCTTCTTCTTCTTCTTCTTCTTCTTCTTCCTCCTCCTCTTCCTCCTCCTCCTCCTCTTCCTCCTCCTCCCCCTCTTCCTCCTCCTCCTCTTCCTCCTCCTCCTCCTCTTCTTCTTCTTCTTCTTCTTCTTCTTCCTCCTCCTCCTCTTCCTCCTCCTCCTCCTCCTTCTCCTTCCTCTTCTTCTTCCTCTTCCAGCAAGAGAACGGAGGTCTTGTCATGGTCACCTTCGTCGTCCACTTCCTCTCGTGTGGTCCAACGGCAACCATTCAGCACGTTGTGGGTTAGTCTTACGTCAGTATATTTGTTTATAATTAGCATTATCTTGTGTTACCGATCATCTCATTATCTCTCAGTATATCTCATCATGTCGCATTATTTATTGATATTTAATCATATCACAAAAACTATGACTATCCCACAGATACTCTTTTTTTATCAGTATTTAACTCTTATCTCAACTCAGTTTCTTAATAGTTCGTCTTTGAACATATTATTTCTAAATGTTACTTAACAGTTCCTTAATAACAGGGAATTTCTAGGTATTTCTCAATCTCTTGATAATAGATAGCATTTCAGTGTTTCTTGATAAATGATTAAAAAATTATTTATCTTAATGCTTTGTAATTTCTTATCAATAACAGATAACTTCTTAATGACTTCGTGGTGAGAGACAAGTTCTTAATATATCTAATTGATTTTTTAATATCTGACAACTTCTGAAGACATAAACCCTTTAAATACCTAAGCAGTTCTTAAACAACTGACAACTTCTCAAAATTTCTTAATAATTATTAAAAAACAGAGAGATGAGAGAGGAGTTTCCAAGCTTCCAATATTCCTTAATAGCTCTTCACAATAACACACACACACACACACACACACACACACACACACACACACACACACACACACACACACACACACACACACACACACACGCGCGCGCACGCACGCACGCACGCACACGCACACACGCTTAACACCCCTTTAAAGGTTCTTACCCTCTGGTTGTTGCACAGATCACATCAACCACATACGAGACGTGGCTGGCGTGGACCACATAGGCCTAGGTGGAGACTTCAACGGAACCCCGGTGTGAGTGCACGAGGCCACGTTATTCAGCTGAGATTCATAAGTCGCTTTTATTCCTTGGTATTGTTATTCGTTTTAGTTTCGGGAATGTTGGTTTTCTTTGTGGTTTGGGATCACCGGTCAATCTGTTTTTAATTTCTGAACTGGATTTGAGACTTGATACTTGTAACGGAAGTTTCTCTAGAAAAAAACATACATGTACAATTTAATATATATATATATAATATATATATATATATATATATATATATATATATATGTATATATATATATATATATATATATATATATATATATATATATATATATATATATATATATATATATATATATATATATATATATATATATATATATATATATAGAGAGAGAGAGAGAGAGAGAGAGAGAGAGAGAGAGAGAGAGAGAGAGAGAGAGAGAGAGAGAGAGAGACCCTCTTTCCCTTTTCCTTCCTTCCCTCTTTCCCTTCTTCCTTTCCTTTTTCCCTTCTCCTTCCTTCCCTCTTTCCCTCCTCCTTCCTTCCCTCTTTCCCTTCCCCTTCCTTCCCTCTTTCCTTTCCCCTTCCTTCCATCTTCCCCCCTCTCTTCCTTCCCTCTCTTTCCCTTCCTCCTTCCTTCCCTCTTCTTTCCCTTCTCCTTCCTTCCCCTTCCCACCTCCTTCCCTTCCCTGTTTCCTTCCTCCTTCCTTCCCTTTCCTCCCTCCTTCCTTCCCTCTTTCCTTCCCTTCTTTCCCTCTTTCCCTTCTCCCTTCCTTCCCTCTTCCCTTCCCTTTCCTTCCCTCTTCCCTCCCTCCTTCCTTCCCTCTTTCCCTTCCCCCTTCCCTCTTCCTTTCCCCTTCCTTCCATCTTCCCCCTCTCTTTCCTTCCCTCTTTCCCTTCTCCTTCCTTCCCCCTTTCCCTTCCCCTTCTTTCCCTCTTTCCCTCCTCCTTCCTTCCCTCTTTCCCTTCTCCTTCCTTCCCTCTTTCCCTTCCCCTTCCTTCCCTCTTTCCCTTCCCCTTCCTTCCCTCTTTCCCTTCTCCTTCCTTCCCTCTTTCCCTCCTCCTTCCTTCCCTCTTTCCCTTCCCCTTCCTTCCCTCTTTCCCTTCCCCTTCCTTCCCTCTTTCCTTTCCCCTTCCTTCCCTCTTTCCCTTCCCCTTCCTTCCCTCTTTCCCTCCTCCTTCCTTCCCTCTTTCCCTCCCTTCCTTCCCTCTTTCCCTCCTTCCTTCCCTCTTTCCCTCCTCCTTCCTTCCCTCTTTCCCTTCCCCTTCCTTCCCTCTTTCCTTCTCCTTCCTTCCCTCTCTTTCCTTCTCCTTCCTTCCTTTCTTTCCCTTTTCCTTCCCTTTCCCTTCCCTTCCTTCCCTCTTTCCTTTCCCCTTCCTTCCCTCTTATACTTCTCCTTCCTTCCCTCTTTCCCACCTCCTTCCTTCCCTCTTTCCCTTCTCCTTTCTTACCTCTTTCCCTTCTCCTTCCTACCTTCCACCCTTCCCTCCTTCCTTCCCTCTTTCCCTTCTCCTTCCTTCCCTCTTCCTTTCCCCTTTCCCTTCTCCTTACTTCCCTCCACCCTTCCCTCCTTACATCCCTCTTTCCTTTCTTCCTTCCCTCCACCCTTCCCTCTTTCCCTTCTCCTTCCTTCCCTCTTTCCCTTCTCCTTCCTTCCCTCTTTCCCGTCTCCTTCCTTCCCTCTTTCCCTTCTCCTTCCTTCCCTCTTCCCCTCCCCCTCCTTCTCTCTTTCCCTTCTCCTTCCTTCCCTCTTTCCCTTCCCCTTTCTTCCCTCTTTCCCTTCTCCTTCCTTCCCTTTTTCCCTTCCCCTTCCTTCCCTCTTTCCCTTCCCCTTCCTTCCCTCTTTCCCTTCTCCTTCCTTCCCTCTTTCCCTTCCCCTTCCTTCCCTCTTTCCCTTCTCCTTCCTTCCCTCTTTCCCTTCTCCTTCCTTCCTTCTTTCCCTTTTTCCTTCCCTCTTTCCCTTCCCCTTCCTTCCCTCTTTCCCTTCCCCTTCCTTCCCTCTTTCCCTTCCCCTTCCTTCCCTCTTTCCCTTCCCCTTCCTTCCCTCTTTCCCTTCCCCTTCCTTCCCTCTTTCCCTTCCCCTTCCTTCCCTCTTTCCCTTCTCCTTCCTTCCCTCTTTCCCTTCCCCTTCCTTCCCTCTTTCCTTTCCCCTTCCTTCCCTCTTTCCCTTCCCCTTCCTTCCCTCTTTCCCTTCCCCTTCCTTCCCTCTTTCCTTTCCCCTTCCTTCCTTCTTTCCCTTCCCTTTCCTTCCCTCTTTCCCTCCTCCTTCCTTCCCTCTTTCCCTTCCCCTTCCTTCCTCTTCCTTCCCCTTCCTTCCTTCCTCTTTCCCCTTCCCCTTCCTTCCCTCTTTCCCTTCCCCTTCCTTCCCTCTTTCTTTTCCCCCTTCCTTCCCTTTCCCCCTTCCCCTTCCTTCCCTTTTCCCTTCCCCTTCCTTCCCTCTTCCCTTCCCTTTCCTTCCCTCTTTCCCTTCTCCTTCCTTCCATCTTTCCCTTCTCCTTCCTTCCCTCTTTTCC
>BOPN01002081.1:132446-134946 GCA_017312705.2 Penaeus japonicus | reverse complement strand
TGAGGGAGATATATGCTATTGAACACAAAGGCCGGAGTGTGTATCTCATGGAAATTTTAACTATCTAATCGCGGGTTTTTTAAAAGCATTGGGAGGTAGTTCATGCATTCAAGCATAAATCATACTACATTCTGGAAAAAAGTGAATACTGTGGCATTGTCAAACTCTGACTCTGACGCTTATGAATTCTAACTGACGAAAAGTTATGAAAGTAAGTCTTTTGTTTTATGTAACGCATTTTTTTTTTTTTTTTTTTCAAATCAGTGTGTTTATGATAATGGTCTGAATTATGTTTACATAGACGAAAAAACTTTTTGGTTGAGTCTCTATCTCTCTCTCTCTCTCTCTCTCGCTTTCTCTCTCTCTCTCTCTCTCTCTCTCCCTCTCTCTCTCTCTCTCTGAAAAGGATAAAGTCTAATCCCTGAATATCTATCAGTCCATCTTGGGCTGGCACAGCGACCCTCGACATCGACGCAGAGGAGGTCGACTCAGGTAAACGAGGTCGAAAAGCCACTCCGGAAGGTGAACCGCGCAGAGGACCTTGACCAAGTAGTAAAAGTCGACGGCTCGGTACCTCGCCCTGGGGAACCGCTGCGTCAGAGCGAGGGTCACGGCACGTAGAACCGGCGTCAGGTCTTGGTACTGGAAGGAGGAGGGAAGGCGGGAAAATGGTGAAAAAATGGAGAAAGGATGATTGATGAAGTTGAAAGAAGTTGGAAGTGATGGCGACTTGGAAGCTTAGAGAAAAAAGGAGGTTTGTGAGCTTGACGTGATGGTCAGTGAGGCAGGGAAGTCAGACTACAGTTTTTCGTTTTTTTTTTTTTTTTTTTTTTTTTTTTTTTTTTTGTGCAGAGTAAAACGAAAGAAATATTCAGACTCTATCCGAGCACGACGAGTATTTTGTTTGGGATGCCAATCATAAATAGTATAGGAAATTCTGTAAATATATAGGTAGATAGATAGATATGAATAAATACAGATAGATAGAGAAAGAGAGAGAGAGCAATGTACAAACTGAAAGAAACAGAGCCAAATTATGGAAGTTGGCCTGTGAATTAGAATATCATATAAGGGAAATAACATGCTTACAATTCGGGATTCCACACAAAAATGTAGGGTTATAACACAGAATTTCAAACAAGAAAAGTAGGCATATAACTCGAAATTCCACACTAAAGAAATTTCATACAAGAACGGTAGGCCTATACCTAAAAATTCCACCTAAAAAATCTAGTCCTACATCTTCCACAAATTCCATATCAGATTATTGATCCTGTGAGAGGTTACTCACAAAGGGTATTTTGAAGCCAAAGTCTGGTGATCTTGATTCCTTTATTTGGTGAATATCGGCACGGTTATATGGAAATAATTACTGGTATCGATAGCTTTTGTTCTCTGTTCGGTGCGCGTCTTGCGGACGGGGCGGGCTCGCAGCGCCGGCTCGGCGCTCACGGCGCTTCTCCGAGGCGAAACCAGGTGTGTCTGCTGGCGAGGTCTGGAGAGAGGGGGAATGACCTGAGGTCGGCCCGTTTTATCTTGACCAGTCTGGGATGCCATGACGAGTTGCCTCTTCGTCTTTATAGCATCTAGGCCACGTGGCTTTCTCATGTCTCCACGTGGCTTGCACGTTGTCTCACAGATCCAACAAACCATGAATTCCACTAAAGATCTGTAATCCGGAAAGCCCTATGGTGTTCACCGTCGCCTTCGCATCGACGCATCCCGAGCCGCTTTTTTTTTAATTGTCCAGACGCATTCAACGAAATATCATAGAAAGATTGCCACGTCCTTCGTCTGGGGAATGGTTGACGGAGGCAAGTGTCCAAAAAATTAAAGGATTACGACATGGTCATCGTCCTCCGTATCTTACGACGGTCGCGCCGGTGACCATGACAAAAGCAAAAGACCAAGGATACGACCACGTGTCTTACCCCGGTCGAAGAGGCCTTCTTCGACAGCTCGACGGAGTGATTGAAGAACTCCTCGCCGTAATCCGCCTTGACGACCTCGCTCATCGCCTCCCACATCCGGGTTCCTTGGCGCGCTACTCCTGCAGGCGTCGTGATCTTGGTTCCTGAAGGAGGCGCAGAAGTGGAGCTTGTTTTTTTTTTTTTTTCTTTCTTCTTCTTTTTTGTGGGTGTGGGGAGGGGGGAGGTGTTGATATTTGAGGAATGTGAGATTGTTGAAGTTGCAGAGTGATTGTGAGTATTAGTGTGTTGTTGTTAAGGCATTGTTGGTGAATTTATTCTTTGCTCTTTATTTGGTATTAAGAGGAAGGAAGGAATATGAGACCTTCTAAATCGTTTGGTTGATTAATTGATCACATAATATCAATAATAATAACTAACATCTCTAAAACATCAAGAGTTGATTAGTTACTCACATAATATCAATAACAATAACTAATATCTCTAAAGCATCAAGAATTTAGAAAGAAAATACACAAAATCTACACGGAGAACAAAGGGGAAATCAGTAAGTAGAGAGTAGGCCTACCTGC
>BOPN01002081.1:94946-107446 GCA_017312705.2 Penaeus japonicus | reverse complement strand
CCCATGCGTCTGTTGAACGATAAAACATTATATGTTGTATATGATTTCACTGTGACTTTTCCTTATAATGTAAAGGTTGGGGAAAAGAACAAATGTATGTAATTGGGGGTGGAGACAAACAGACAGAGGAAGAGAGAGAGACACAGTCAGAGAGAGGGAGGGAGGGAGGGAGAGAAAGAGAGAGAGAGAGAGAAAGAGTGAGAGAGAGAGAGAGAGAGAGAGAGAGAGAGAGAGAGAGAGAGAGAGAGAGAGAGAGAGAGAGAGAGAGAGAGAGAGAGAGAGAGAGAGAGAGAGAGAGAGAGAGAGAGAGAGAGAGAGAGAGAGAGAAAGAGAGAGAGAGAGAGAGAGAGAGAAATAGAGATAGATAGATAGATAGACAGATAGACAATTTCCGTCTGAGTTTTTTTCACACAACATATGTTTGTTTGTGACATCATCCCAAACGACTTAGTAGAATCTTGTCATTTTTTAATAGTATTGATTTTAAAAATATTTCAAAAGATGATAATAATGTGATGATTGTAAATATGATTCTGAGGATGATAAATGTGCTGATATGAATCTTAATGATGGTAATAATGGTGACAATAACAACAATAATAATGGTTAAATTGATCATCATTATTCATCTTACGATAAAGCGAATTATCGTGATTATCGTTATCGTTTTTATCATTATCGTTATTATCATTGTTATCATTATTAGCATTATAATCGTTAGCATTTCTAATGTTGCTGTTATTGTTGCTACTACTATTATCACCACCATCATTGTAATTATCACTATTATCATTATCATAATTACTTTATTATCGTTATCATCATTATTGATTTTTTTTATTGTTATCGTTATCATCATTATTATTGTTATCGTTATTATCATCATCATCATTTCCATCATTACCATTACCATTATCATTATTGTATTTAGTATCATTATTATTATTGTTTTTTATTATCATCATCATTATTATTATTATAGTTATCTTTATCATTATCATTATCTCCATTATCATCATGTTACCATCATCATTATTCCTATAATTGCTACAATCATCATCATCATCATCACCATCCTACATAATGATGATAAAATGAACCGAAATAGTGGTAGAAGCTTGTCATTACCGCTGTGGGAGCACGGAGACAAGGAGAAAGTATTTAGTATATTTAGCAGAACCTGTTCTTCGGAATATGAGAATAGTGATAGGCGGAGAGAGTCATTTTTAGATGAAAGGCATTTTCTGCCAGGGTCGCATCTTTTTAGGGATATTGAAATGGAGCAAGGCAGTGGAGGGGTGGGGGGAGTCGAGGCAATCCTTCCAAATAACGTAGGATGTTGTGGGTATAGGAGAGTTGTGAATAGGATAAGTATAAAGATAGATTTGCATATTTGGGATAAACGAAAGGTTTTAATCCCGCGATCGTCCTTTGTATTTTCTGATTTCTTTACGCGGAAAGGGAAATAATTCATATGACTGGTGGTAATAATATAAATACATTGATAAGATATAAGTACTGATTCGATCTTGAAAAAGAAACAAGAAAAAAGTGTTTGTATCAGGGATCAGCGAAAAATTTTAACCCTGCGAGCGACGGTTGTTTGTGTTTTGTTTTCATGGAAAGGGAAAGGAGCTGCGTGAGAAGAGGAGACGCTTTTTGACCGATTTCATCCCCTTTTATGCCTGCAATGGACATCCCAGTGACACAGCTTCCTCCGGGAGATCCTCGTCTTGTGGAAGCCATCGTTGGACAGTTAAAATCAAAAGGAATATTCGATCAGTTCCGGAAAGAATGTTTGGCTGATGTTGACACGAAGGTAAGCCAATATAGTTATTTTGTTGTTGTTGTTGTTTTGCGGATTTCACTTCGTTTCTTGCCTCGTTTTTGGCAAGTTTTGTTCTTAGGGGGAGTGTTATATATGTAGAAGAGATGTGAGTTATGTGATTTACCTCTATAAATTTAAGTAGAGAGAATATTCGGTATCTTATCTTGGTGCGAATATATTCCATAGCAGATGCGTAAGTAGTTTTCCCGACATTCTGTTATGTTATCTTCAGTTATAGAAATTATAGTAAATTTGAATAAGCATATAATTAAGAATTTGGAATAATTCCATAGCAAATGAACTATGACGATAATATTAACCCCATTAGATGTAGAGAACATGATGTTTAGGAGGGAAATTGTGGCATATAAAAAAAAAATACTAATAAAATCGCTTTGATACTCCCAAGCTACTAATTAACGTAATGATATTTTTTTTGTGTACGTGTGTGTGCTTATTTCTATTAGCACTAACTTCTTTAACCCTCTCTGGACGGGTGGTATACCACGGGTACCGCGCATTCAAGGCCCGTTCGCTGGGTGACGTCATATGGCATCGTTTATTTAACTGATTTAGGCCTATGCGTTTGAGAGCCCTGGCATTGTAACATGCAAGGCTAGAATGCCCCCGTCATGAGTGGGTTAAGGCAGTACATCTTAATTTTTTTTTTTTAATCAGTCCTGCTATACACCAAATTGTTGTAGAAGTGGATACCATACCATTGGTTATTTCACTAAGTAAATAATACTGAAGTAACAATAACATTTTGTATATCTTGTCCTTTTCCCAGTTTCAACTTTCTTTGTTCAATTAGATATCTATTTAGCCTATTTTACAAGTTTTTTCAAGATATACTTCTTTTTTTTTAAGTTCATGTTATTACACAATGGCTTGAGAGTGTGAAGACATTTAAGTCTGTTTGCAAATAAGGTGCAAATGCAAAAATATCGTGTTTGCGATTTGCATTGTACATGAGGGGTTGATTTTGGTTCTTTTTACTGTTGGTAATATTGATACTTCAATACATTAGGTAGCAATACACCAGCACAGATTGACCAATGACTTTAGATTTCTTAACTTTTTCCTTTTTTTTAAATGTATTCTTTGAATCTTGTATTATCTATAGTAATAGTATTTTGTACATAAGAAGGCGAAAATTCTTTAAATCACTGAAAAAAGGACTTGAAATGAGGAAATGGTTCTCATTTTGTTGTGGCATATTGGTTGTATGATAGTTATGCTGGCGCTCAGATCCAGATGTGTCAGTAATTTCCCATATGTCCCAATTCCGGCAGCATGTCAGAAGATTTGAACTGATGGACCTGGAAGGGCAGTAGGGATTGGCAGGAGATAGGCCCTTTGCCCCACTTTCGTCAGGCTCTGTCTCGTTGAGAATATGGTTTCTCATTAAAAATGCTTCCTCAGCGTTTAGAAGATATCAGATCAGCCTACTACATACTTGTCATTCCTTCTACTAGTCAAGTTGGTTCACATCATTGACAAAGTTAGCCTTCCACTGAAGAATAAGTCAGGGTAGATATAATTAATGCAGAGTTAATGCTAGGCAGACCTGACTCAAAAGCATCTGGGAAAGGGAAATTAGTTTCCTTGTGGTCTCATCATATGGGCTGATGCACAATAATGATCTTCTGATTTAGAGTGGAAGCAGCAGTTTTGAAACCAATTTGCTTTGACATACAGCCTTGAAATGTCATTTACATAATTATTTGTTTACTTATCTGGAGACTATTTCACTTTAATGATTATGCATTCATGATCAGTCTTGCAGCCGTTGGGTATCGTAACTCTTTCTAGTGTAGTTTCAAAAGATAAATATGATGAAGTAATGTGATATATTTATAATGGATGTATTGTCACAGTCTTATGCTTTGACAAGTGTATCATAGTGATGACTTCACACACCTTGTGATGTACTATTTTCCATAATATTATTATGTTTGTGTGTGTTTGTGTCACATGTGCATTTTTTATTATGTCCAGGTATACAAATAATTTTCCAGAACCCTTGGTTCATCATTTTACAGGAGTTTATACAAGTAGAAGTTTATACAAGTCCCCTCTCGTAATATTGTGTTGGCATTGTGCTTGCTAAATATTACTTTTCCCTATACACTCTGCTAATAAAATAATTTCTCTTGCAGCCTGCTTTCCAGAACCTTCGGCAGCGTGTCGAAGGCCACGTCAATAAGTTCTTGGAAAAGAACACATGGAAGAATGACTTGAACAAAAACCAATTACGTGATGGGGTGCGAAAGCATGTACAAAAGTAAGTTGTAGATTTGTTTGTTGTTTTTGTGCATTCATGTGTATCTCTTTGTCTGTTTGTCTTTATGACTTTTTTTTTTTTTTTTTTTTCATTTATGTCACATACAGAAAAAAAAAGATCAGTAAAAATTTAGTTTTTTGACAGTTTAGATGACTTGGGTTCCAGTGTGGGGGTTATATTTTGCTTGCTTTACTCTCTTCCTTTCTCTCCTTTTTCTCTCTCTCATTCTCTCTCTTTCTCTCACTTCCCTTCCCTTGATTTTTTACTCGTCTCGTCCTCACAGCTTGGGCATCCTAGAGTCCGGCATCGATGCCATTATCACCCAGGTGTTGAACCCCAAGATCAAGCCACTGATCCTCCCCTATGTGGAGGACACCGTCTACACCTTCCTTCAGATCGACAAGCCAAAGAGAGAGAGACAGGGTTAGTGATCCATGTCTTAATAAATCCAGATGTTCTTTGAACTGAACAGGCACTGGTTATGTGTAGGTTTAGAGTTCATTGACAGATTATTGCAAGATATTTTGGATGCCAGTATGTCCTGGAAAGAAGAGAGTTGAATTGTGAATGCAGTTAAAAGGATTGTAAGTGGTTTTGGTCATTAGAGTTCTTTGGAAATTACTCTTGAGGTTTTAAAAAGCTGAATTAATTTTAAATGATCTATTCTTAGCAGACACAAGCAAGGAACCACAAGACACTGGGCAGCCCTATCCAGGCTTGAATATCATGGACACCAAGCCCAGCCTGATTCCCATGGAGACAGACGTCATCTCATCAGAGGAGGATGACATCTTGGCACGAGAGTCCCCTGACAGTCTAAACAAGTCCCCACCAACACCCCAGGATGCAGAAATGAAGGTCTGTGCCCTGGATCTCTGTGGGGAAATTGTGAATGGAAAGGTTAAAATCAGTTTGGTATTCCAAGGCGGTTTATTGAGGAAAGGACGTTTTGCATATGTTTTGGGTCTGGTAGCTTTCATGTGGTGTGTGTTGTGGAACAGTCTTTTTTATATGAGTGTATGCTTTCTCTTTGTTTTTGTTAATTTTATTGTAATCATATGTCTTAACTTCTCTGTAGTATCCTATGTATCATCAGTTAGTAGATATTCAAAGGAGCCTCATCTTCTCCTTGTTGTAACTGGTATTAATCTTTCCTTTACACTTTTTTCAGTCTGTGGATGATAATGCCCAAGATGGCTTTGGGAGTTACAGCCAGTATGAAAAGGCAGAAGATCAACCAGATGCCATCGCTGGGCATGTTGAGAGACTAAACTTGGATGAGGAACAAGACAGTAAGCCACTGCCAGCAGCCAAGCCTCCCCCACTACCTCTTTTCGATGACCAGTCTCTCGACAGTATATCTTCAAATTCCTCTGGCCTCACCTTCTCCCCACTCTCAGGCAAAGGATCACCCAGCAGTAGGAAGTCACAAGAGAACCTATCTAAGCTGGATGAAAGCCCCAAAGTAATGCAGGATCTGCGGTCCACTACCTCCACCCCGCTCGTGGATGAAAAACCAGCTGCAGAGGATGAAGAGGCATCCAAATCGTCCCTTGAAAGCGAACCCATGAAAGAAGCTGAAGACCTGGAACCCAAGCCTACAGAACCTTTCAACTCTCAGCCTGCCATTCAGCCAGTTGTGACTCCCTCGGAGACACCCATGCAGACCCCCTCTCACTCCAGCATCGGAGCAGGGAAAGAGGACGACACAATACTGTCGGGTACAAGCCTAGTAAGCTTAGACGAAGACTCCCAAGAGAGCAAGGCCTCCATCTCAAAGGCAAGTGTCACTTCTGAGAAATCGGAAACAGAAGAGAAGGCCAAGTCTGAGAAATCTGAAGGCGAAATCACCTCCTCAAGCTCAGAGCTCAGCGACAGTGACAACAAAGGGCGGCACGGGGATCGCCCTCGTTATCAGGAAAAGCACTATTCTGACTATGAGTCATCACACAAGTCCAGCAAGGGAAAGACCGAGTACAAGAGCAAGCACGACTCCCATAGCAGAGACAAAGACAAAGACAGAGACAAGGACAAGGAATCCCGGCACAGCAAGGAGAAAGACAGAAAGCACTCCAAGTCCCGCGATGACCACCACTCCCACAGAGACCGCGACAAGAAGCACCACCGCAGGGACAAGGACCATGACGGAGACCGTGACCGCTCGAGGGGTCACCACCACGACTCCTCCTCCAGTTCCCACAAGGAAGGCTCAAGTTCGGGGAAGAGCTCAGGAGACAAGGACAAGGAGCGCTCCAGCCACCAGTCCAACGACAAGTCCTCAGAAGGCAAGAGCAGACGCGACACCCCAAGTGAAAAGTCAGAGAGCAAGTCCAGCGACAAGGCCAGCGAAAAGTCAGAGAAGAAGTCCAGTGAGAAGTCCAGCAGCAAGTCAAATGATCGACCTGACAGCAGATCAAAGGAGAAGCTAGACAAAAAGTCCAGCAAATCTGAGAGCAAATCAAGCAGTAAATCTGATAGTAAGGCAAGTAGTCAAAAGACTGATAAGAAATTAGAAGGAAGCGATAATAAGTATTCATCAAAATACAAGAAAGACAGTAAGCGGGAAGAAGAAAAGCACAAGAGTGAAAACAAAGAAGAGAAGAAGAAGAGAGATGAGAAGGAAAGCAAACGTGACAAGGAAGAGCGTGATAGTAGAAAAGAGTTCAGAGACAAAAAGGACAAAGATGACAAAGATATTAGAAAGAAAGAAGATCGAGAAAGCAGAGACGGTAAAAAGGAGAAAGATGACAAAGACAGCAAAAAAGAAAAGGAAGAGAGAGAGATTAAGAAGGAAAAGGAGAAGAAGAATATCAAGGGAGAAAAAGTGAATGTAAAGGAGGAAGACAAACCCAACACAGAGAAGCGTAAGCTGAGGAAAGAGGAGGATTCCCAGGCAGAGAAAAAGACAAGGAGCTCAGAGACCAGGCGGGAACAATCTTCAAAGAGGAGAGCCGTCTTGGATGAGAAGAGCACTGAGTTGCAGGAGATGCAGCTGCAAGAGGAGAGCTTTGTGCTGGTCAATGACGAAGGCAACATCTTACTGTGCTACACCAAAGAGGACGAGGAGACGCCCGACCTGACCCCAGTGGTGACACCCAAGGCCCTCTTTGACAGTGATGAGGACTCACAGCCTGAATCCTTTGAAGGTTTTGGGAACAACAACAACAATAACAAGAAGGGTGAAGTGAATGACTTTGAGGGCTTTGAGAGCTGCAAGTCAGAATGCAAACTCTCAGAATATTTGAAGACAGTGACCAGAATTCCTGACGAGATGGACATGGAGTGCCATGAGTGGTTTGACGAAGAGGACCTGCAGTTGTCGGTTGAAGCCAGTGACCTAGCAGGGAAAGTGAGCCTGGAGGAGTTTCTCAGGTGCATGCAGATGCTGGGAGCAATTATAAGAGATGCAAACGGCGCAATCCAAGAGTACAGTAGTATTAGCGATGCCAACCCCTTAAATCAGCCAAGTAAGGAGCAGCCATGCAACCCAGAAGTGAATCCGGGAAAGAGACGGAGAATGTCAACCTGCAGCTCTGCCTCCTCCAGCAATAGTTCTTCTGGGTCGCCGAAGCACAAGCGATCAAGAACAGACAGTAGCCTGGCAGCAAGCGACACAACACGGCTAGCTGACCAGGGATCCGTCATTGTTAGCGGCTATGCCCTCTTGACCCCAGAGGATGATGGCAACAGGACCTCTTGCAGAGAGTATGGTAAGACTTCCTTCGAATTGATTTCAGTTTGATCCCTTTTTTCTGTTCTTTTAGTTTTTTTTCTGTCTAGCACTTTTTGTTCTTCTTTTTCACTTTCATCATTTAAAGTTATGAATCCAAAAATTTGACAATTCTCTCCAGTGGATAAATACATGTTTGTCCTTCTGAGGAATTAGATTGTGCTAAATTTGGGATGGTGGTTGTATCTCATGTGGGCCAGTGTTTGTCACTTCAGTGTTTCATGTCTCTCTTTTGGCATAACATTGCTTTTTTGGAATAAACAAGACTCAATTCCTAAAGCTTTGTCATGCAGTTATTTGTATTTCCATTCATGATTTTTCTCCTAAGATGCTGACTTCTGATGCTCCAATACCTTGTTGGATTGAGCAAAATGATTCTGAATCTGTACATACTTTTTCCTTCCTTGTTTTGTTCCCATATGAGAAAGCAATATCATGTATATCTAGATATTTATTGACAAATGTTGAGATATTTATTCACTTTCATATGTGCATTATATTTTCCCCTGTTTTTCTTTGTTGATATTTCCAAATGGAATTAGACACGTGTATTTTGTGACATCAGTAACTGAATTCCAATTATCTTAACTCAGAACATTATTACGAATACTTTATTGTGTTTCTTATTACATGTATGTCATCATAGACAAATTTTATTAAATATATGCAACAAACATACATGATATGTTATTCTTATTCCAAAATTAAGTGTTTGATTTTCTGTGTAGAGAAAAACAATGATAAACCAGACTCACTGTCAACTATGAAAAGTTTTTAATATGATTTTAAAGCATGTCTGTTTTACTTTTTGTGTTTGTTTTTTTGTGTTATGGTATATCATGTGGCAATTATTTATTTTTTTTGTGCTTCTAAACATTTTTTTTGTTCTGTACTTCCGTTGATTGTGTTTTAATTGTTTTAATGCTTTTCTTTGTTTTGGGTTGTCTTTCACACTTTTTTTTTTTATAACTTTAATTCTTGTGTGTCCAAACAATCATGGTGCCTTTGTTTAACCAGCAGTATGAAAACACTCATTTATTTCACAAGTCCAGTTTGATAAGAATGAAGGCAGTGGGAGACAACTAAGTACTTAGCATTAATGAATACAAATACTATGAGAAGTGTTCTCACTGAGATAAAATCTTTACAAGGGAGAAAATGTGATATCTTCGTCAGGAATTAACATACATTTTTAGTTTAGCGAGGATAATTCCCATGCCATTTTGAACAGAAGGGTACAGAAAGCTTCAAATTAAGGCTTGTAAAATATCATTCTAATATTCAGAGTTCTTTGTCAGAGAACTATTTAAGAACAGATATCTATTAGGGACATTCTTTTTGACACACTGCCATGCCTGATACGTAAGGTGACTCATGCTCTCATTGAGTTTTTAAAGTGTTTTTGATAAAGTCTTTTTGAAGAATAGGACACAGTAATAGTGCTCCTTTGATACTAAGACTTTCGCCTGTACTTGATAATCGCATAATCTGGTGAACAGCAGTAGCCAATATTTTCTAACTTGCAGAGATTTGTGCTTGTTTACCATTCTGTTAGACCTTTCTCTTGTGGAATAGAGAAAAAAGTAGCAAAGATGAATGCTCAGTTTGTTTTTTTACGAACACAGAAATAGTATTTTTTAAGGTGTACATTTTTAGTAATAATTTTGCTCTTCATCACCATGAAGGATGAAAAAAAAATGTTTGCACACCAAAATGATGAAGAACATGCAAACTGCATGAAGAATGAAGTAAAATAGAGACATTTATAAAGGCTAAAAATTGGTGATACTGCAGTATGAGCTGAATAGAAAGTATAACGCAAAAGACATAGCTAGTGGTGTTTCATATTCAGACATCATAGAAAATGAGAATATTTATCTTTAATGTAAACAGTTAATAAATGCAAATAAAGATACTTGGCTTTGATATAAGTAGTCAATAAAAGTACTGTGAATACTTTTTTATTAAATAGAATACCACTGAAAATGTATGGACTCCAAATAAGATGCAAATTTTCATGATATACATAACTTTGAGAGTATCAAAGGACATGGAGAATGATTATGGTTACAATTAAAATCAAGAGACAGTCACACTCCTTTAATAAAACACCAACGGATGATCGATATTTACCTCCATGTAGAAGAAACTACTAAACACTCACAAAATATTATCTCGGAGGAAAAGATTCTTGGTTATACACAGTGTTTTTGCTTAAAGGGACACCTGTGTGTATGCCTTGAGATCATATTCCAAGCTCATTTTCAAAAATATGTAAAAAGGAGAATTAAAGTTGAAACGTCATTACATCACCCGCAAATAAAAGGGAGCTTTTAACCCCATGCAGACAGGCCTGTGTAATTGATGTGGGGCTGCCATTCAAAAGTGTCACTGGAACAAGGGAGACATGTTTTGCCCCACAACCTTTTTTTCTGCCCAACTCCTGTTCATTTATACATAAGGGTACTGAAAATCTCCACTTTTTTGTTTCATCATGGTAGGAGACTGTAGTTTAGTCTTTATTGTCTTCATATAGGAGTGATATATGTCTGTACACTCAGTGTAACATCACTATTACATATTAATGGAAGAAAAAGTACAAAGTTTAGCATAACATTATCTTTATAATAATAAAGAAAAACAATATTTATAGCTATATATACTCCTTCTCACATCTAGTTTCACTTGGCAAAACAGCCAAACTGGCAGTGGCACCTTACATGCCTCGCTAATGGGCAAAATCGCTCATCCCATCAATATGTTTCCACCCGTTTACAAGGAGTTTACTGATAACCTAAACACATAAAGATATCAGATAATTTGAGAAAATCATATCCCAAGCACACATTGACAGAATTACCATGATAATGAATTTTATGAAATAGGGAAACAATGAATGAGCATAAAGGGGTTACATTGGAATGCAAGTTATTTATATTGAAAGTTATGGTTATGATGAATCCTAATATTGGCTTAAGATATAATATAACATAATTGGAACCATTTGAAACTATGATTAGGTGAGACACAATTTAAAGAAATAGCATATCCATATAAGAATAATACATCAACTAAACGAATAGATAAATACAGTTTGCTAAAAAGGTAATAGAATAATGATTCACTTACAAACTGGGTATTATAGCTTTGTTGACCATCCTACACACAATAACTAAAAGGTTTGAGTGTTTTCATTACACTGGTAAAAGAGCCATGGTTGTTTTGAGGACTGGTGTGTACTACAAACTACATGTTAAGTATATAATAATTTACAATAGCCTATATTTTAGATAAGCAAATAAACCTTCCAGAAGTGGACTACAGCCAGAGGATCAACACCTACAGCCCCTTGTCTCCTGCAAGTGACTCATCAGCTGATGATGGCAAAGTCAAATCCATTGGTATGTATACCTAGAAAAGGACCTTTAGAAATGCATAACAGATATATATGTGTATGTCTTTCTACCTGTCTATTTGTGTATATGGTTGAATATATATATATATATATATATATATATATATATATATATATATATATATATATATATATATATATACAGATACAGATATAGATATATGCAGTTCTTTATTTATACGTGTGTTCGTGCATGCATGCATGTGTATAATGACACTGAAAACACAATTGAAAATCTCCAGCGTTTTCTTTTTTGTACATGAGTGGACCATGAGGAGAATAGCAATAGAATGATTATTTAAGAATATCAAGTAATCAAGTATCACTGCCATGGAACTGTACAGGTTGCAGGTCCTTAATCTAGTTCTTAATTTTTCATTAGAGTGTGAACTTTCCATTACTCTATGAATTTTAACCACATCAGGCACCCTTTGCTACCTAGTTCATTGACTCAGTTCTGTCATGATGAAAGATGATCTTGGTGTAATTTTTTTTTGGAGACTGGTAACTGACTGGTGTCGCAGTTTGACCTGCCTGCATTATATTAGGAACAAACAGCAACACTTGACCTACCTTAACAAATCACCAGCCATCTTTGATAATTTGATAAAATCAGTTCTGTAAGGGACATGTTTCCCTGGCAGCTGAAGGGATCTTTGAAAAGGAGGATCATTATCTTACACTAGTTGAAATCTCACTTCATCAATAAATAGTCTAGTGCATCAAAATACACACTTGACTTTTCATGCAAAGAAAGTGAACAAGTCAGATAGCCTTGTTTTTCACTTTCTGCTTTTTCACTTTCTGCTTTCGTTTGTGAGAAAATTGTTGTAACGTATATCTTTGTTCTTTTTTGCAGATGTGACGTTAGACACCAGCTCTGGCAATGTTAAATCCATTGCTGAAGTTGCGGAAGCAAAGACAACCAGTCCTGCCAAGATGTACAAAACTGACTCATCATGGCCGAGCGAAGACAGCAATTTATCAGTATAGATCGTCTAGAATGTTTTGTGGATGTTTTTAGTGTGATTGGAGATTCAAGGAGTTCAGGAAATGGTGTAAATGAGTCATTTACTCTCTTTAAAAGCAATGATTATTTTGTAAATTAATGAACTAGCAGTTTACCTGCATGGTTTGAATGACACATCATCTTGTAGATTTTGACCTGTAGAATATTATGACAAAAAATAGGTAGACAGTGTCTCATAAAAATTTTATTCATACATGAAATTTTGATAAA
>BOPN01002081.1:69946-79946 GCA_017312705.2 Penaeus japonicus | reverse complement strand
ATGTGTGTGCGTGTGCGTGTGTTTGTGTATGTGTTTCAGTGTGTTTCCTAAAGTCTAGACATGCACTTTTTGAAATTATACATCTTTCTCTGATTCCCTTTTTCCCCATCCCATGATCCTCCTGCAGATGTGTTAGTGGGATCTGTCCTGGGCCTCTTCATTGCCTACCTGTGTTACCGCCAGTACTACCCCCGGCTGACCTCCCCCCACTGCCACCTGCCGTACCTGATGATTCCCACGGTGACCCGACCGGTCCTACTCAAGGGGGCACACGGCGAGGGCTTCTCCAGCCAGGGACCCCTCTTTCTGGATCCCGAGTCCCCCATGGAAGAGCAGGTCAAGTGGATGTAGACACGAGGGGGAGGAACTGAGCGCGTGCTTGTGTACCGCAAGTGGTTTTGTCTCAGGAAGTTGTCCTGTCTTACCTTTTGTTTTCCCTCCATGTGCTGAGTGAATGTTGCTGCGTGTGTGAATTAGTAGAAAGGCAGCTTGTAGGTAGAACTATGCTCATTGTGATGCATTACTTAGAAATTTGAAGAGAACGTTAGACAGAAGATACATAAATCTTTTGTTTTAGATATATCTTCTTTTTTTTAGTTAGGTTTTTAAACAATTTTATTCCTAAGTTGTGAATAGCTGGGTGAAATGCACAGATTATCGTGACATGGAAGACATTCCATAAAAAGGGAACACATTTTTTTTTTTAAGCTTATTTACCGGTAGATAGAATGCGTGCGGACCACAGCTAGAATCAACTCCCTTTATATTTATTGTCATGTTTGAGAGAATGTAAATTACAATAATATGCATAAGAGCAATCAAATCATGTTCATTGCATATATATGTTTGCTCTCCCTCATCTTATAGGGTATGTGTGGGTTTCACATATGTAACCTGGTATTCATAGATATTTTCCAATTGAAAGTCAGAATGTCAAAATGAAGCATGACCAGAAATGCTAATGGAGTACAAGGTAGAGATTTCAGAAGGACTTAGATTCATGACATTTATATTGATATCATGCCATAGTTTAGATTATTTTTTCAAATGGTCTCTGAGAGTTTATTCCATTATCCTATCCTACTGTACTTTTTCTTTTGTATATGTAACCAAGGATGATAACATACATTCCATGTTTTTTATATTGATAAATAGATGTAAAGTATATATATATACAAATCCATCATCTGTATGAAATGTGTATGAAGTGTTAGTCTCCTCCAATTGCCAACAGGTCAATAAAAAGACTGTTATATACATATACATGAAACAAAAATTAATATAATTTTTTTTTACATGTATTAACAATACTTGGTTTATTGGTTGCTTATATGGACACACACTCTACTGGAACTGGTTTAGTTGTAGACATCTCATGAAAAATGCATTAATGATATCTCTAAACATCATCATACTTCAGAAGGTGTTTGTCATAGCTCTTGCATCATTTGAAGGTGAAATGAAGTGTTATTTCTTGGTTCATGTTCTCTGCTGTCACCAGGGAGGCCTGTGCAAACAAGTCATTAGTCATCATGTTAAATTATTCTCCATTTAGCAGTTCAAGATTTTTATTGTGTTCAGAGGTGAGTGTGGCTAACAGTTTCAATAAGTTATTAAGAATGAACACACACACACACACACACACACACACACACACACACACACACACACACACACACACACACACACACACACACACACACACACACACACACACACACACACACACACACACACACACACACACACACACACACACACACACACACACACACACACACACACACACACACACACACACACACACACACACACACACACACACACACACACATATTCACACACACATATTCACACACACATATTCACACACACACATTCACACACACACATTCACACACACACACATATTCACACACACACACACACACACACACACACACACACACACACACACACACACACACACACACACACACACACACACACACACACACACACACACACACACACATTCACACACACACACATTCACACACACACACACACACACACACACACACACACACACACACACACACACACACACACACACACATACACACACACACACACACACACACACACACACACACACACACACACACACACACACACACACACACACACACACACACACACACACACACACACACACACACACACACACACACACGTACATGCACACGCACACGCCCACGCACATGCACATGCACACACACACACACACACACACACACACACACACACACACACACACACACACACACACACACACACACACACACACACACACACACACACACACACACACACACACACACACACACACACACACACACACACACACACACACACACACACACACACACACACACACACACACACACACACACACACACATTAAAAAACAACTATATTTTAGAATAGATTGTTATTATTTATTTTCTTGCACTCATGATTTATTTATTAAATTTTCTCTTGCTGTGATCAAATAGTGGTCATTTGCACATCTCTAAACCAGCTGATGTGAATGGCAGTACCTGTGTTCATTTTGTTGCTTTTCTTGTTCTGAAGCAATCTGTTTTTTTATTTCAAGTGATGTTTTTTCTTAAATGAGAATGATGATAAATGATATGAAAAGGTATGAAAGAAATATATCTTGGATAAGGCCTTTTTTTCATGGAGGAAAGCACTACTAGCTGTTGAGGTAGTTTTTATTATTAATGATAGGCAATTTTTCTTTATTTATTTATTTATTTTTTTTTAACATTTATTTATTAATATTATTTTTTAACTACATTTGAAACCATACAAGGCTATTAAGAGTGAAGTAGAGGCAGTCGATGTAGCAGAGCTCGGACAATTTTTATTATTCTGCTCCTACAGAATTGTTCTTAAAGGAAGAGTTTTATATGTATTATTGTGAGCAAGTTGTAAACATCATGTGGTGTTTCATGTTGCAAGTTTTAAGATTGCATGCGAGAAAAGATAAACTAAAGTCGCACTGCCATCGTACATAGTTGAATATCTATACATGCATATCATTGAGAATTATTTAAATAGAGAAATGAAGAGAAAAGAGAAAGATAGTTTAAATCTTTATGTATTTCTGATTTTTATTGTGCTTCATTGTCCCAGAGTTTGAAGTGAAATTCCCTCAAGTGAAATTTTAAAGGACAAGAAAAAGTAACTATTTGAATTATGATAAAGATGTACATCTTTTCCTCCTTTTCTTTCTTCTTCAAATTATATTTTTTGAAAATATGAAGACCTACTTGTCATTTTTTATACATAGGATGATATTCTTTTGAAGGTGAGTTATAAATTTTACTAAATTGAATAAATAAAAGGTAAAAAAAGCTGAATTGAATTTCCCTTTAATAACCTTGGGAGATACGTCTCTTCATCATGTCCTTTACTTACCCAAAGAAATTTCTAATCTGAATATTTGGCAATTTCATTGAAGTCTTTGAAGACTATATGAGGCCAGGATCTAAGAGACGAGTTATATGACCCATTGTGGACGGGATAGATACGCTTGCCCAGTCTCCAGGATGGGTTTTATTTTAGAGCGAGGCAGCTTGAAGCATCATAATTTGAATCTTCCCACTCTCTTTTAGTCACTCATTATAAAACTAAAGCTATTTTTTGTGTTTTATTTTTTAGTGTGTGTGTGTTTTATTGTGTTTAGAGACTTATATGTGCCATATGGCAGGATCTATCAATGCTGCAGTTGACTAAAATTGTCTTATATGATCGATATCAGCTCATTATTTTCTTTATACTCAGTGTGATAGAAGTATTGCTGTTTTATGGGAGGGCAAAAAGCAACTTTATTTTTTCATATTTTTCTGCTGTCATGAACGAATACGAAACATATAACCACCTACAATGAAGATAACATGAAGAGGTAGGGAAGAGGAAAGAAACCTGTGCTTGTGACTGTTAGTGCCACAGTAAAAGACATCCATATTGGCACAGGAGCACATTTTAGACACTAGTCATGGATTGACTCACCTTCCTCTTCTCGTTCTGCCTGCACATCCTTCATCTGAGCAAGAGGTCGGTAACTTGCTGTGTAACATCGTAACATCGCTCTATAGAGATAGTGCTTGCCGTGGATAAGTGCCATTCAAGGCTCTCTCTCCTGCTGGTGCTAGAAGAAAGTGGTGCCATCTAGGTTTTGAATGTTAGGTTTGATAAATATTACGGTAATTATAGTGATTATGACTGCAATTGCCATCATTACTCACTCCTTACTCAGAGCACAATAAAATAAGTGATCTAAAATCCCCGAACGTCATGTATATCATGGCACCCGTCCTCGGTGGGTTGCGCAGACCAGCTTATGAACGAAATGGTTTGTCTTTGATCTTTAACTACACATTGCAATGACTGAATTAGGTCTGTTTTCACCGGCCAGGGTTCAGGGCTCTGAAAGAAACTAAAATATTGCTCAGTAAGTCTGTAGCTTAAAAGTGACATTACAAAGACTATAATCTCTCTTAGGATGGCAGTCTTTCTCATTACAGTCACACAAAGCTTGTATCAGTCTACAGTACCCATTACATGCATTAGACGCCGGTTCGCACACGCGAGCATGAAAAGAGGAAAGCGTATCCAGTTCAGCAGTTTTTCTAAAGGGCAGCAACCCCAATTCCTACAATAGTGAACTTTCTTTCGCTGAGGTGACATAATACAGCAGATGAGATGACAGGCAGCACCTCGGTTAGCAGAAATAGGCAAAGGGATTTTATAACCGATTTTCGCATTAGCTCTGTCTGCCCATTCGGGTAACTGTCGATGTCCGCTTCAGACTCTTTACCTCATCAGTGTGTATGTACATTTCTCTATACATATGTTTGTATGTGTGTGTGTGTGGGGGGGGGGGTATGCGTGCGTGCAGAAAAGAGCCGAAAACCCATCGTTTACTAATGTCTCACCGAAACACCCCAAAAAACCGAGACCTTTTCATTCGAACCGCAGCGTCTCATTCCGCGAGCGGCCGAAACCTGATCGATCAGTGCGACCCACACATGGTGACCCTATCTCTGCCATTATCAGAACGTATCATTTGACCTTGCAAGATTAGCCATTGTAACAGGGTATAGCAACACGTAGTACATCTAGAAGATTCTTAACAGAATAGTAACAGAAGAACAATTCGTGGAAAAGCCTCTCAAGGGGCATTGCACAGAGGAAATCGTGATGACTGCAGGGAGTGTTATCTCACGCTTTGATTGAAATCTGTGATCTTGCAAAGAGATAAGACTGAATCTTGCAATTTCTCTAAAGGAAATGATGTCACTTTTTTCAGTAAGACAATAGTTGAGATAAACAAGATACTATCAGATAAAGAAATTAATAATAATTCAGAACAAAGAAAACTATTATCAAATTAGTTTTTTAATTCTCCATCAGACTGAAATTAACATAAAAGTACCAAATACCTAAACCAGGAAGCTGTACCAATGGGACGTTACCTACTAAGGGTTAAGCCCATTATCCCTCACAAAGAAAAGTCCTTTTATGACGAAAAGGATTTTCCCCGGAGAGCATCGGGGTCCTGTATAACCAACATGAAACTCGCGCTGGTTGTATGCAGTCCTATCCCCGGCGGAGGAAACTACACGCGGAGAACCGACCAGACCTTTATATTTGCCCTGTGTCTAAGCTGGGATAATTCAAAGTCTCTCTCTCTTTCTTTCTCTCTCTCTCTCTCTCTCTCTCTCTCTTCTCTCTCTTTTTCTCTTTCTCTCTCTCTGTCTCTCTCTGTCTGTCTGTCTCACTCTCTTTCTCTCTCTCCCTCTCCCTCTCCCTCCCTCTCTTTCTCTCTCTCTCTCTCTCTCTCTCTCTCTCTCTCTCTCTATATATATATATATATATATATATATATATATATATGTGTGTGTGTGTGTGTGTGTGTTTGTATGTATATGTATGTATAAGTATATATTCATTTTTAGAAAAATGTACATATATATATATATATATATATATACATATATATGTGTGTATATATATATATATACATAAATATAGATAGATAGATAGATAAATAGATAGATAGATATACCTATATACAACTATTAGTATATCTATCAAAATATTGCACATTGCAATCGTCTGATGCTCTAATTTCATGTTGTCTCTTGGTCCACGGTCTGTCTCGCACGTCCGCCATCGTGTACGCATTACGCATCCTCGTTCACTGTACGTGGTAATTCCATAAGCAAGGCAGGGCTTTTCAGAGCTTACAATGGCACTCTAGAAGGTGTGGGAGGGGGTAGGGAGGAGGGGGGTCTTATCAGATAAGGGAACATAGAAGTCTTTGTTTGTGAATAGTATGTTTTTTCCCCTTTTTTTCTTTTTTATGTAACGATCAACTGCGGTAACGCAATACAGGTGTCTCCAAGAGGGCGCTGCGTGGGCCGTCGGGGCTTCGGTATTCCCCGTGGTGACGTAAGCGAAAATGATCAGCGCCTTTATCGGTCGCAGGAAAGATTTTTAGAGGATGGCGTCCCTTCGTATTTCCTTGGGCGAGGCGAGCTCTGTCCGGAAGATCTCCACTACCCATCCCGGGACCTTATAGCGAGGTCGGCGAGCCTAAGCAATTTATGAGGCCCTTTGAAGCCACGTCATGAGATGGGTATTTGGACACATGAATTACTTGGGATTATCAGAATCGCCGAATCCCATTGGATAATTCGTTTTACCTTTGAATCGTTTCAAAAATCCTAATATTAATCGTTAGCATGATAGGCGCCTCAACAATGGATCCAAAACCAGCACCTCAGTTGTCCCGCCACTGTAGAGTCAGAAAAAAATACGACGCATGATTAAACCTTTTGCCGGAATGAAAAAGGAATGCCTATACTGAGGTATTTTGGTTACAGCATTCCAGTTTGACTAGCGGTGTTCAGTTTGGTTTCGCTGTGGCATATGATTCACCGAAGAAAATTTCGTGTCAAAGTCTCATCCTTTTACTATATCAGTAATCATTGTTATTTGCTTATATGGGATGTCTCTTTTTCAAATCATCTTTAGCTTCTAATTTAACATATAGCTGAAATATAATATAATCAAAATACAAATTAAAACATGTATAGATGTAAATTAGCTATATATATAAATATAAATATATATATATATATATACATATATATATATATATATATATATATATATATATATATATATATATATATATATGATAAATAACTATGATTTTTGGACAGAACATGGAAATGTTTGGAGAGCAATTTGGATTTTATTGAGGGGGTCGGGGGTTGCGCCCCCTGCCCCTCCCCTTCTAAATTACGCCCCAGATCAGAGATAAGGAATATCGACAACGAAATACGAAATACAAAGAAAATGCACCAAAGGCTGATTATTGTGCGTGCAATGACAGTTCGGAAAATTCTCCGTTTTTCATTCTAAATGGGTTGATAAGCTTTTAACATGTTTTTTTTTTTATCCGATTGCAGCTTAAGCATGCGATAAAATCGGATGTATTAAGTGGGAAAGAGATTTCGCAATGCGGAAGATATCACTTAAGGGTAAGAAAATGTTCAGCCAAGCTTATTTTTAGTTCTTTCTTGATTGTGTTTGTTTCCATTTTCCTTTGTCTTTTTCTTTTCCTTACGTTTTTTTCTTTTATTAGTTACTTTCAATTTTCGAGATAATTAACGTTATATCAATCCCGAGAATTTAACACGTAGGCTGTGCAATAGATGAAATTAATGCCTCTCACCTTATAGGTAAATAAACAAATGAATTTAGTTGCTCAAAATGCATAAACATGCATCTTACGTCAGCAAATCAATACAGTCCTGGAAAAAGAGAGATGGCGCTAATGGCACTAATAATACGGTTGAATGTATATGAGCACAAGTTAATTTTGACATCCGTGTGAGATTAAATACTATGATTATTCAACACTGAATTGCTGATCGGTAGTTTTGTATCATCTTTATCGTTGGTGTTTTCGCCCAGATATTCATTCTTTTCTTTCATTAATTTCTGCCACGATGATGAATTTGATAATTGTAATGGTTTGAGATGACAAGGTTATGCGTGAATAAGGTCGTCGTTTTTATATAATTGAACCTTCTTTCAGTTTAACACTTATCACTTTTCATATTTTGTTTTTGTCGACTGACGTAAGCGAGTTCATTTGCAATTGTGCGGAAAATTGGTGATAAAGAGCGAAAGATAAGGTGAAAAAGGGAGAAGGGGGGGAGGGGGGCGAGGGAGGGGGAGAGGGAGGAGGGAGCTAGAGAGAGAAAGAGAGAGAGAGAGGGAGAGAGAGAGAGAGAGAGAGAGAGAGAGAGAGAGAGAGAGAGAGAGAGAGAGAGAGAGAGAGAGAGAGAGAGAGAAGAGAAGAGTCACCAGAGAGATAATGCGTATAGTGTGTACGTGCGTAAGCATAAGTAGGCGATAGAGGCGACGTCGCAGGTGCCAAGAAACGCCCCCCTCGCACAGATAAGATGACAAGACAACAAAGGACTTTCCAGAGTACTGCGCCTGTAGTTACCACGCCACACCGGCACCGCGACGCCGCGTCCCATGGCCCGCTCGCCCGTGCGGGGATATATATACGATGGTCCCTTCGCGCTGCATCCCAAGTCCCCGCCCCGCCCGCCCCGCTGACGAAACCGTTCTCGCTGCAACAACCGCGCGCCCTCGCTTTCATTCGACTGCTTAGGATCATTGCAGTGACAAACCATGACGTTCTGCAAGTTGCAACTCGCATTTTTGCTTGTTATGCTTGCTATACATGCGGGTTGGGGAGACCCGTTGCCACCAAGACGGATGGCAGCTTCTGAGGAGAACCGCGTCACGAGAGCAAAGATGGTCGTCCGCTCTCCCTCTGCCACGTCTGGAGGGCAGGTTCCTCCCTCTTCCACGTCTGGAGGGCAGGTTCCTCCCTCTTCCACGTCTGGAGGGCAGGTTCCTTCCTCTTCCACGTCTGGAGGGCAGGTTCCTCCCTCTTCCACGTCTGGAGGGCAGGTTCCTCCCTCTTCCACGTCTGGAGGGCAGGTTCCTCCCTCTTCCACGTCTGGAGGGCAGGTTCCTTCCTCTTCCACGTCTGGAGGGCAGGTTCCTCCCTCTGCCACGTCTGGTGGGCAGGTTCCTCCCTCTGCCACGTCTGGAGGGCAGGTTCCTCCCTCTGCCGCCTCAGTTCAAGGGCGCTCCTCCTCGGAAAAGGCCTCTAGAACAGAGATTATCATTTGCAACTTGTGTCCACTGCCCGAAGAGATCCTCCCGTGCAAGGTAGATACATAATGAGTGTTTGTACGGACTCCGACAGATCAGTGTATGTTGCTCTAGATTACATTACATTTCAGGTAACCTCCATGTGTGTGTGTGTATACGCACACACAAATAAGGCTCCCTTTTGTGACGCGCGTTTCCCTTGTCTCCCCTCAGTGCGTGTGTAACAACGGCACCTCGGCGGAGCTCACCTGCGGCCCTGACCTGCTCACCTGCACCGAACTGACCGATATCCTCACTATGGTCAGCTTCCCCGCCCCGCACTACATACGGTAGGCATACCTCCCACTGCGCGTGCTCTGCATCATACAGCATGTCACTGAAATCTCTTCTTGTTCTGAGTGTGTGCGAGTCTTCTTTTCATTTCTCTTATTTTTTATCATTCATAGTAGCATTGTTATTTTCTAATTAGCGTTATTAGTTTCGTGTTAAGGATAATATTCATCGTTATTCGTTTGACTGTCACCGTGCATTTGACCCATTACGATAATCTTATTTATTATTAAGTTCTCGGTCATTCAGTCATCTGACATTATTCATCCCATGTCTTCTAATTGATCCTTAAAACCTACTTCCCGTTTATGAATGATTGTCATCCCTCGCCTCGCCAGCCTGAGGGTGGACGGCACGCAATTGCAGTGCAAAATCGAGGCCGAGATGTGGGGCGCTGCACTCACCTTCG
>BOPN01002081.1:52446-57446 GCA_017312705.2 Penaeus japonicus | reverse complement strand
GACTGATTCACCTCTGCGTTGCTTTTATTGCTAGACTCGGATGAGCAACTAAGACTCAATGCAGATTCTGATATAGATGACTTATTTCCTTCCTCTATTTCAGGCCCATGAGGCTCAGATGCAGCCCTTGATCTCGTAACACGGGTCTTTGAGTATACCCTACTAGGAACTTTACAAGGCAATTTGCTACCATCTACCAATGTTCCATCTGGTGGTGGAGATGTGCTGACTGCTGAGTTTACAGGTGATGCCCTATTAGAAGGATGTGAATCAGGTGATGCTGGGGAGATTCCTTCTGACTGACATTCTTTGGTTACTGGTACAACTGACTTGGCTGATTCTTGTGGCTCTGAAGGGGTGAATCTGTTTGAAGCTCCAGTCCCCCCACCTAATTCTGTGCCCTCATTCTCGGCATTTGCATCCACTGTGCTCACTGGCTCTTTCTTTACTTTTGACAGGGCAGGTAAGGAATCGCGTCCCTTAACCGCACCTGTTTTCTCTGATGATGCTCCTTCTTGCACCTGACTTCCTATTCTTATTCTGAATGGACCCTCAGGTTCCTCATTGCTCTCAGAAACTTCTGATAGCTGGCCTGTTTTTACCTCTTTCTTTATCTTGGGCAAGTTAATCAATATACTGGGCCCAGAAAGGTCATCACCAGAATATGCCTTTGTCTTGAAAACTGTACTCAGGGTCTGCTGTTCAGTGCACATTGTAGGAACAAAAGTGGAAGCAAAGGATGCTGAAGTAGTTGTGTTTGGTTCAACTTTTGAGGATGAAGTCTTTTTCACAAGGATATCTTTTCTCTCTGAAAAATATATAATCTTGAGTAATAATGATCCAGATACAAATTGCCATAATTAGCCTGAACTGATGGAAAAAGTGCAGAGCTAATTCTTTTGTACTGCATCTTTAACCTGAGAAATGAATAAAAGCCTGGGTACCATGCCTCTTACCTTGTGGTTTGTCCTCTTTGCTGGCTCTGTCCTCATCAGCTGATTCACATGAAGAGGAAGTTCCTGCAGGACTCATGAACAGACTGTAATCATCGCAGTCACTCACTCCTCCAGAAAATTCTGAAAAAGTCAAATAGAAATCATGCCCATCTAATATTATGATGTGGTGACTGAGAAACCCTCCACAAAATATGAAATTAATCTGAATTACTCTACTAAATATTATCTGAAGTGAACCATCAGTCCTACAGTTCCTATATGACTCTGAAGGTATCCTCTTTAAACAAACCAGTTTGAAAATCTTTACACTAGATCTTCAGAATGACATGAGAAAAAAAAAAGTTCTGACTATCTTCCAACTTCATTCCTTTATTTTAATCACATTGTACTAACAGACACCTGGAATTAATAACTTTATCTACTCACTAGATGGGTATCAGCTGATCATTTTAAATTGCAAATACAAAGACCTGAGTCATGACCACCTATATTACAGAGTCAAATCACAAAATCAAACGAATCTTTCCCAACCCTACACTGTACAGACAAACGCACAATTTTTGCAAAGCATACCTGGCTTATGCTGTGTGCTGATCTCCTCCTTCCTTTTTCGTGTTGCAATCTTCTTCTTCAGTAATGATGACTCTTTCCGTCTCTTGACTCTTCCAATTTCAGCAGCCAGCCTATCTGTTTATTTTATTTTTTTCATTATAACAATACAAATAAAAAGAATATAAAAACAAAAGAACATACCTTTTACATTAATTTTCTTTTACACACACACAAACACATATTTTGATCTCTTTTACAATAAGCAACTCTATCATAAGCATATATGGACAAACAGTTCATTTCAAATCCATAATTCTTTTAGTACAAGTAAATTACCAGTTTCGTCTTGAATTCCGAATCCTTCTTTGGTTTCCAGCTTCAAATTCCTCTTCAGTTCTGATGTGCTCGGGTCACTTGCATCTGCTTCAGGGTCATCCTGATCTGTCACGATTTCTGTTCGGGTTTAAGAAAAATTATGAATAATGATATTTAGAGAAGACACTGCAATAACAATTTTCTTTTCAGTGACACATTTCATTCACCAATTTGGCTCTTAAAAATGAATCCTCTTCAATATGTTTAAATCTTCAACTTCATTAAATCCCTCCTTAAATATTTATTTTCTTGGATAAAAGATAGCAACAATCAACCAAGTACAAATCTTAACCCTATGACAATGGTGCATCACACTCGTGTGACACAGCTAAATTCCCGATGCCGGGGCGTCATGCCAGTGTGACGTTTCCAATGCAATATTGCAATGGCCCGGCGTAGGGGTTTTCGCGTAGTGCGTGCACCGTTGGGAAAGGGTTAACATCAAGAATAAAAATAATTTTGGGTTAACCCTCAACAGAGAAGCTGTAGTGTTTCGAGTCAGATTAATCAAACCCTTTGTCAGCAGTTAAAGTCGAAATGGATCCATTTTGTCTTTGGAATTGAAACTCATAATATATTGTTCGTTTATCATTGTCGTTTTGTTTTATTTCATCTTTGTACACATATCACCATGTTGGTATTTTTGTTCATCATCATATACACACTGCCTTATTTTTTTTTTTATCCAGACAGATATTACTTTACTTATCTTTTAACCCATTGCAGACGGGGATAAATATGCTTGCCCAGCCTCCGGGATAAGTTTTATTTTAAAGAGAGACTGCTTGAAGCATTATAATTTGAACATTCCCACTCTCTTTCAGTCATTCATTGAAAAACTAGAGCTTTTTTTGTGTTTTGATTTTTTGTGTGTTTTATTGAGTTTAGAGACTTATATATGCCATATGACAGGCTCTACCAGTGCTGCAGTAGACTAAAATTGTAGTATATTATCCATATTAGCTCATTATTTTCTTTATACTCAGTGTGATAGAAGTATTGCTGTTTTATGGGAGGACAAAAAGCAACTTTATTTTTTCATATTTGTCTGCTGCCATGAATGAATATGAAACATATAACCATCCGCAATGAAGATAACATGAAGAGGTAGGGAAGAGAAATGAAACCTGTGCTTGTGACTGTGAGTGCCACAGTGAAAGGCATCCATATTGGCACAGGAGTACATTTTAGACACTGGGTATGGATTGAGTCATCTTCCTCTTCCCGTTCTGACTGCACATACTTCATCGGCGGTACTTTTGAGCAAGAGTTCATCAACTTAGTGTGTGCCATCGCTCTATAGAGACAGTGCTTGCTAGAGACCGTGGATGGGTGCCATTCAAGGCTCTCTCTCCTGCTGGTGCTAGGAAAAAGTGGTGCCATCTAGGTTTTGGACGTTAAGCTAGCACGGTATTACGGTAATTATAGTAATTATGACTGCAGTAGCCATCATCACTCATTCTTTTTTCATAGCACAATAAAATAGCATAGTATTCCAAAATCCCCGAACGTCATGTACGTCATGACGCCCGTCGTCAGGCCAAAGCTCCTACGTCATGTATGTCATGACACCCGTACGCAGTGGGTTAATGATGGGGAATATGTATGATTTTATGGCAATATCTTTAGAAATGTATATATATAACACACCAATTAGATATAACAACTTTTCTGATAACAAAAATAACATGCTGAATACAATACTCATACATTCAATCATTTATTCAAGTCCCAAAGAACATAATTAGAAGAATGAAAAACTATACAGTACCTTCTTTGACAATAATATCACTGTCGAGCATCAGAGACCAATCAAACATCTTTCTGCTTTTGGCATTGGGCAAACGCTGGTTTAGCACAGTTGAAGTTGAAGTATCTGGCTCTAAAAACAACAACAAAATAAATAAGTAAATGAAATAACAGTAAAGGTATAAAAATAAATCAAAACCATTTTTTTACAAACAAATAAAGAAGCAAAAAAAAGATATCTATTAGATATTCCTTAATTTCACTGAATGAGAAACATAAGCATACCTGATAAATCTATGTTGCTTTCTTGTCTGTGCAAATCTCTTGCAGAATGGCTGTCTTTAATTGCATTCCTATCATTCTTTGATGGGACGGCTGTTGGCTCTTTGTTCATCTCTGTTAATAAAAAGTCAGTGTCTAGAAATACCCAGAGACTACCTAAGATTGGCTCTATGTAGGGGCATCTCCAGCATATATGCAGAGGGAAGGACAGTTAGCCTTGAATTCCTGAAATAGTCCCTGACATGTGGTAGAAACTGAAGGGTATGACCCCTGGTGTTCCCTCCTGGTGATGCCCCTAAATCTGTTATTTAATATCTCTTTGCTTTTACTGATTATTCCTGAACTATTGAAAATTGTTATACAAACTTTAAAATATATGGAGGGTTACTCATCCTTTAATATAAGTCGAACAACTTTAAAGCAAGTTTCAATGATTTTCATCTTTGGCTATCAATTACACAGGCAACTTCAGCGAGTTTCTGTCTTGCGCATTTCCTTGACCAATCTCACATTTCACATAAACAAATATGCAAAACTAAACTTACAGAAAGAAAAGTGAACATAATCTCAAGCACAGAAATTCATAGCTACCTGAGACAGGTGTTGGTTCAGCACACCAAATCAGCCTCGAGTTCTTGCTCGGACTCATATACATCCGCTCTTCAAAGTGCCTTGAGCAGAGCCGGAAGGGCATGCGATTATCGAGCCCTTCGTGGAACTTCAGGTCCAGTCTGCCTACCTTTTCTGCCCATATTCTAAACCTAGAAATCCAAAAAGCCAAAGTCAATTTCTCAAATCTTCATATTTAAGACCTTTCTACATCTAAAGAAATCACTAAATAGTAAAAACATCAGTAAATAAATATAACTGAAATTTGGTAGATTAAAAAATCAACAACAAAATAATTGTACCAATACACAATACATTTTCAGTCCATACTTCACATAGATCTGCTCTAAAATCTAAATAAGTGGTTGACCTACTTCTGTGGTTAATGGCCTATAATCAAACAATAGTGTATATATATAAACGTGTGAGTGTGTGTGTATATATATATATATATATGTATAAATATATATATATATA
>BOPN01002081.1:40000-47549 GCA_017312705.2 Penaeus japonicus | reverse complement strand
GTGTGAGTGTGGGTGTGAGTGTGAGTGTGTGTGTGTGTTTGTGTCTATGTGTGTGTGTTTGTGTCTATGTGTGTCTATGTGTGTGTGTGTGTGTGTGTGTGTGTGTGTGTGTGTGTGAGCATGCGTGAGACTGCTTCTTCATTACTGTATAATGTGTCAATGACGTTGCATTGAGTACTTAATTATGTCACTCTTGCAATCTCAAGAACTAAACGTAACTTATAATAATTTTAGTTAATGTGTCACACGCCAGCAAATGCCTAATATTATTTATATTTACGCTAGGTATCTATGTTAAGTTAAGTTCTTGAAATTACCAGTGACATAATTAAGTATCCACTGCAACGTCATTAACACACACAGTAATGAAGAAGCAGCATCCGTGACGTCACTGAAAAGTCCTGTCAGTCTGTGATGTCACGAGTGACGTCACAGAATCCTCAAGGTCCCGTACCTTCCTTTATTTTTATCATTACCTTCATCGTCATTGCCTTTATTACCTTTCTTTATTATTAGGAAAGGAGTGGAAGCGGAGCTCGGGGTGCGTGTCCTTGGTGGCGTTGCAGCCCCGGGCCCTGCACACGGACCCTCGGGGCATTTCGTCGTCTCCCTGAAGGGCGAAAGTAGGCCTATAATTTGGTGCTTTCGAAGGAGGAGGCTCGGGGCGCCTCGGCCGCGTCCGATTCCCTCCGCGACTTCCTCTTCCAGACTAAATTACACTCTCTGCTTTACTGTTCAACATTGCATGGTGGTTTCCGTGGCTCTTTCGTGCATGGCGAAGGCACCTGCGTTTCTTTCACCGACTGACACATCGCGACACGAACGTTTGTGCTTGAAAAGTAGTTTCGCACACGTTACACACACGTCATGGACAACACGAAGGCACACACTTACAGGAACACTAACGCCATAACGAAAAGTGAGAGGCTCGCTCTGCGCATGCGCACCGACGCTTGCGGCGCCCTCGGCCAGATGGCGCTGCCCTCCAAACGCCTCTTATTGCTTTAAACTGGCTAAGTAATTGATAACCTTGGATTGTTTTACGTGGTATCTTTAAGATATTGTACTAGTTTTGGGATGATATAGAAAGTAGATATATTGTGTCAACCAGTTACCTGTAATTGAAAGATTTTCACAAGTATGTTATCAGAGAAAACCAAAATATTTTAGGGGTAACTTAGATATGGAATTGAAACACTTTTCCTGTGCAGAAAGATGGGAAAGCTTCTATTTTTACTAATAAAAAAGTCATCCAGCCAGTGTGAATGCGCGCCATCTATTGACAGAGCCGCAAACTAAAAGTTGGAAGTGGCTTTCGAATTATACTATACTTGCATTATATATAGTGCTTTTGGAAATTTTAAGATTGATCCTTCTGCTAAAATAAATTAGCAGTTCGAAACAATTTTACATCTCTTTATAAAATATTATGAGTAGTAATTTTATGACTATTCCATGCTAACAAGACTATATATCAAATGCTCTACGCACATGATCACATTTATAAATTCACATGTTAGTAATATACTTCAGGTCAGTGTATCATTAATTACCAAATATATAATTTTGAGATGACAGTTACAATGAAAAAGTTTATTTTTGCTATATTTCTTTTCTTTTCTTCTTTTTTAAAAATTATTTCACAAATATTTTTTTGTGTTTGTGCTTATGCTTGTACACTAATTTAAGAGTCTGTACACAAATACATAACTAAGAAGAGTAAAAATAAGGTGTACACAATATTCTTTTATTTGCAGCAAAGCAAATACTGTCTTGCAAAGGAATTAAACAAAACAAAGGAAAATAAATAACATATTATTCAATTGCATGCAAAAGCACAAACCATAAAAATCAGGCAAACAAAACATGCAATCATATATTAAATAGAAAACAAAACACAGGAAATTGTAATCAAAAACACATAATATGCATGCTGATTTGGCAAAAGTTTAGCAAAAAATGTTAATTTGTAACAAAACAAATACTGTATTGTAAAGAACATCACCAAAAAATAAAAGGATTAACATAATATAATGTAATTACATGCAAGAAATAAGTTGTAAAAATCATAAAATAGCAAACATAAAACAGAGAAATAATTCAACAATAAACAAATCAATTTCAAAACTACTAAAGAAGCAGTCAGAACATGCCAAAAAAACACAAAATGATATTAGAACAAAGGGAAATCATAAAATAAAAATAATCAACAAAACAAAACTCTTAGGAATGGACATCACAAATGCGAACATTCTAATATATCAAATTAACCCATTCACGACAGGGGCATTCTAGCCTTGAATGTCACAATGCCGGGGCTTTCGAATTATTAGGCCTAAATCAATTAAATGGCTGGCACAATACTGTGCCGCCCGGCCACTGGGCTTTTGAATGAGCGGTACAGTACTGTACCACCCGTCCAGAGAGGGTTAAGGAAACAAATGCAAAACTTAAACTCAAATAATATAATGAAGATGATATACATAACAAATAAAAAGCACACTGCCATGCAATAAAAAAAAAAAAAAAACATAAGAATACAAAAACAAATTAAAAACATGCATTAGTAAACTTTCATCTTAAATCACTGAAAACTGAAAAATACATACATTTATCGATGTCAAAGTCCCAATTTGTCCTGAAAGCATTAACAAAAATATCATAGACATTAATTTACTGGTGTCTCACTTTACTCAACTTTCAATTTTTTTGCTTACATTCTATTGATTTTCTCTTTTTGATCAATTTTTGATTGAAAAATCGTGCAAAATAATATTGTCGCATTTTTATAGAATTTTCTGTGATGAGGTCCTCAGCAACCTTACATATACCAGTATTTATTGGAATTTTACTTTTTATGATATTAGCTATCTTTGCTTTAATGTCTGATTCATGAAATAAGCTGTCAATATATTGTTTAAATATATCTTCAAGCGCAGTAACAAATTCTATAAGATGATTACTTGCATATTACAAATACCTAATTGATTCAGAGTCCTTGTGACATAAAAATGTTTGATCTGATCTTACTGGCATATTATGTACCCTCTCTTCTGTAACTGAATTACATTTGTTACATATGTGACTCTAATTTTTGACAAATATAACCTGATATATACATTACTACATTCTCCTCAGTCTGAATAGAAGTATAATAATTATGTTACTTATGTAATCATCATTCTGACAGTAGGGATCAAACATTGAAAAATATACAGAAATGGTCTCATCTTTCCCTAAAGAAATGTTTTCATCCTTATCTTTGGGGGCAATTTCACTTGGTTCATCTTGGTTCATTACCTTTTACAGAATTTAGCATAATATTATTTGAAATGATGCCATTGACTATTTTTACAAATTGTTTTGCTGTTGGTGTATCATTGTTCCCCCCTGCATTCCTAACACTACTAAAAAAGTTTTCTAATGCATGCTGGTTTAACCTGTTTGTCAGCAAATACTTTAAATTATAATTAATATCTACATCCTGCCACAATTAAGTTGCCATCCTGCAATATATGGAATGAATGTGCTCTTCTAAAAAATTCAAACATATTTCTGAATGTTTGAGATTTTCTAATTGACCATTATCTGAACTAAATGCACATCTCCTGCTCTTATAATGACTGATACGATTACTAATGAAAATGTCAAACTAACTATCAATTTCATTCTAGGAATTTGCTGTATACTTTCTATCTTCAGGGAGAGCACCTAATTCAGCATATGTGTTTATTCCAGCAGCGACAGTGTGACTCAAAACTTCTGCAGCTAAACATACCCTCATTCTCTCAAAAAAATTACAATAGATATGTTCAGCAATTAGTTTTGGAACTACTTTCAGGGACAATGCTGTTGTCTCTTACATAGACTTTTTCAATATATTTCCATTTAACAGTTTTTCCATTTACTATAAAGTCCTTTTTGATAAGGTTATTCCTGGACAATCATAAGAGAAATATATCTTTCCATCATTTACAACTGTAAATGGTGAAGCCAGTGAAATATTGAGTTATGAAAAAAACACTTCTGTTAGTTGCATCCTGATCAGCAATAACAAATTTTGGGGTCAATCCTGTCATTAGTAATTTCATCAAACAATCAATGACCATTGTTTTCAACAGTTCTGGTTTTATGCTCTTATTAAAAAGGAAAAAGCCTAGGGTCTTTTTCCATTTTGAAGCCAGACCGTTTGGCCACGACGACCATGGCATAATTTGCTGTTTTTTCTGAGCTTCCAGTCTCCTATTTCTTCCAAACCATGAAATTTGTCATGATGGACATCATAATTAATGCCTTCTTTGATGGAAATGGCATAAAAAATAACTCCACATACCCTTTCCTGTTGTGCCATTGCTTCTACTTTCTTTTTCAATAATCTGAATAATGATTCATTCCACCCATTGTTTAATATCAGCCTCTGAATCCAGCACCTGATAATATGTGGTGTAGGCAAAATAAATATTTGTGACAGGAAACGGTACATTCTAGAATTTCTAAAATACAAACTTGAAGCAAGACAATACTGGGACTGTATTGTCGACCCTTTGTTTTAATGGAATGCAACAGAATTTGTTTTGAAAAATTCTATTTCAAAACATTTAAAATATTTGGATGCATTTCGGATAACCGCTGATGGAAATTTGCATTTTGTGCAATCCCTTTTTACCTTTTTCAAACTTTGAACTTTACTGAGTAATCTGTGACATCTTGCTTTCAATTTTTGAATAAATCCAAAAGTTTGCTAGAATTTATGTTTTTGATATCAATTCTTTTGCATAATTAGGATGCGGAAAATTTAAACATCTAATACCTGGTAAAATTAAATAAACATCTAAATATTTAATTCATACTCACAAATATATAATGAGTTTTTATGTATTGTATCTTTGCTGATAAATGCTTTAATGCAACAGTATCTGTAGGACACATACAATATCCCATAGCAGGATTTATAGATAAAAGCATACATTGTTACCCCTTGATGCAATTTTCTTCATAGAAAAGTATTTAATTCACTAAACTTATTTAACCCCCTAATGTTAGGGACCCCATGACAAAATACAGTCAAGTAACTAGGAAATTTTTGTCCTTGCATTAAGGTATTTTGCATGCTAGTTTTCCCACTAAGCCTCATATATATAATATTTTGGTAATGACTGATATTTGATATTTTGGCAACGTACATTTATCTAGGGTTCAGCATAATTTGGTTAGTGATGATAAGAATGTGTCCTAAAGTGTTTCCAATAAAACTTTGTCCATAAAGGAAGAACATAACATATTACCACTGTTTTATTAATGATTACAGATAATATTTAATTGTCTAGATGATTATAAGTACATTTAAAATAAAAGGCATATACAAAGGCTCAAAGGAACTCCTCCAAATCTGGTTTTTGTGCATAATGTTACTTGTTATTTTCTTTCTAAGGTCACTGGACGGAATGAGTTTGCACGAGATAATATTCAATATAAAAAACAACTATACACAAATTTTGAAAAAATTAGGCTACTTGGAAAGTATGATTATATATCCTAATGTGAATCCTACTATAATCCTTATATTACATAGTATACAGCATTGAATACATGGGTATTAATAAGTAAACTCACAATAAGTATATAGCATGGGTTTACTTATGAGTGTGACTATATGGAATTGCTATCATCCAGCATTATGGACAGTATATTACAAGTATGGCCACTACAAAAAATACAATAAATGCCATATCACATTCCTTTTTCAATAAAACATTTTGTAAACAACTAGAATGACTAAAATGGAACAGATACGAAGCATGAATAATAAATATATATTCTCTAATATATTTCATAAGTATTGAATAGCAATCATTATTTGTACATCATAATTGACTGATTACTTAAAAAAAAAAAAAATCTGTCAAGATACATACCGGGATTTGTGCATCTAGTAATCGGCACATCTGCTGTCAGATCTTTAACAGGAACTTGTGGAAAAGTATCTTGAGCACCAGGTTCACTTCCAACATGCTGATGGGTCTTGTCAGCTATGAAATACCCAAAATTAGCTGAAATATAGTATCAGTTACATATATGACTATTACAAGTTTGGCACAAATATTGAAATTGCAGCAATACATTGCAAAAGTGACAGCAATCAAAAGAACTGTTTAAGATAAAACACAATGATCATATTTTTCATATAATAGGTGTTAAGTTTACAGACTATGTTAAGAACTGCATATTTATTCAAGTAAAGAAATGATTCATAAGCAAGCTATCAATACCTGGAATTGCATATCGGAGAATATATATTTATATCATTCACACCTCATAAGCAATCCATTTTACTAAATGACAAATCATATAGCAAATTGTTATATGTTACTATGTATTCAATATAAACAAACATTGTATTGATTCATATATAGTTATAATACTAGCCAACCTTATTAATTAAAACACAGTAACTTACTAAATCTAGGGTCATCTTCCTGGGAAGACGTAGGGGCAGAAAAACGCAGGTCTCCCACTGGAAAGATATCTAGTTTGGAATCAAGCAGGTGCGACAAGATTTTGATAAGTAGTTTTATGTAAATTGTTGATTTGATGTTTTAGTTTTATGTATTAGCACTTTATATGTTATGATATCATTATGTATATGTCATTAATTTATGTAGAAAAATAGATAACATAAAATATGCGTGCATGACAGTATAAAGCAGTCACATGAATATACCTAAATCAGTTGTAGATTCATCTGGGCCATGCAAAATGTCACTGGGTCTTACATCAGGATTACAATCAATATTAAGGTTACCCTCAAAGTTTGTGTTATATGAATCTGAAACAAAAAATGAGTAATTATTAAAACAATTACATTATATTTATCCACTTAAAACAACCCCTAGTAATGCTTATATTCAAATTACAGCATAACACATCAAGTTATATATAACCTACTGACATTATAATTACTGCTCCAGTAATAACAATAATAAATAAGTACAAATAGAAATGTGCACTGACACTGTACCTGTGGCAGATTGATCAAAGTTTTCTTCAAATCTTGCAGTACTGCACTCGGAAGTGTATGCTGCTGTTGCCTCTGTATCATTTGGATTATCTGTAAAATTGAGAAATAGTTACTGGTATAACTAACATTTACTATGTACAGTACTATAAAAATGTAACATAAACAATTCATACAACAACATATTTGCATTATGACCATATCATATTCATCCACACCTGCAAGATTTTGATCTGGACATGCATGGTTATGGAGCCTTGAGGAATCTGGATTGATATAATTCTTACTGGAAAAGTGAAGACTGCAGACTTTGCAACACTTGTTTAGATATTCCTTACTTTTACCAAGAAGACTTTTTATATTGATAGCACCTATCCACTGGTGGCATCTGCAACATCAATACATATATCTATCTATCTCTATATCTCTCTCTCTCTCTCTGAGAGAGAGAGAGAGAGAGAGAGAGAGAGAGAGAGAGAGAGATAAAAGAAAGAGAGATGAGAGAGATAAAAGAAAGAGAGATGAGAGAGATAA
>BOPN01002081.1:0-2500 GCA_017312705.2 Penaeus japonicus | reverse complement strand
TACGTTTTGGCCTCTTCGGTTTTTTGTGGTTATCAATTGCCACCAAACCCAGACAGGAAAACAGGTTGGATTATGTCAAAGTCGTCGATGGTTCTATTGCAAGACAAGGATAAATCACAATATAAAAATCGCAGCTCATCTATAAGCGTCATGACACATTTCCGTTCTTGATCTGTCTGATAGTTCCCTATTTATTGGCTGCTAAACGTTTAAGTGTAACTTAAATATTTTTGATCTCTTACTTGGATAAAGTAAGAAATCTTACAATATGCCCCGGTTCCATTATTTGTATTTTCCTTTCTTTCGTTTCAAGATCGCAAGTGCATCTATTCCGCATTTCAATGATCTTCTCAAAACTCACAAGCATTATGTTCGCTGATCACCCTTTATTCCGTCTTGTAACTCGGTTAAGCGTCCATCAACACCTTGCTTAGTCGATTTTCTTCTTTTTTTATGGTATTTTTTTTCCTTTCCAGGCCATTTACACATTCAGAAGGTTTCAGTGTCTTTTTTCTCTGAACCACAGCATGACATTGGCTAGTTTTGAGGTTGATTCAATTTTTACCAATTTTCCATTTGATGATGTGCGAGCTTTTCGGTTGATTACTTCGGTTGATTACTTCGGTTATGTGTTCTAGAATTCCGTTATCATTTTCGCCTGAGATCATATATCAATATGCTTAAATATGTATATGTAAATGTTGGTTTATCCGCCCTTCAGTCTCTTTTCCTTTAGATTGACTGATTTTGAAAAGTTTATTCATACTATATATTTGGAGATGTGGATGGTGTTTTTCTATGTGGGCTGAAAACAGCATGCATTTATGAATTTCAAAGGTATTTTGTTGAAGCCTCACATTCTTGCTTTTTTTTTTCTTCTTTTTTTTTTTTTTTTGACATGATATCCCATTCCTTGTACGTAAAGAAATCGGCGGGAACGTCAGAACTCCTAAAAATCTATAAAATCTCTGTGACAACGAATTAATCGATCGGGCAATAGGTATTTTTAACACTTTGCTAAACTTGTATATCCTCAAAACGTCTTCCATCAGACGCATTCCTCTACGAAAACTAAAAAAGTTCCTGCAAAACGGTTGTCCCTCTTCACCTGTCGCCATTTTATTCGGAAAATTTGGCTTTGATCTCGTGTTTATTCATCTCAATACATTGCGTGGAATCTCTGGTGAATCAAATTGCAGCCAATTGTGCTCTTCATACTTTTCCTGTTATTCATACTTTTTTTCCCCTGCAAATTATGGCCGAAATTTTACGTTGGCGTAACTGGAAGGTAAAACTGACGAAGGAAAAAGCAAACATGAATACGATGTCTGGTAGGCTTAGGAATTTCTGGTTGCATTCACTAACATTGAATTAATTCATAAGTCCTCTAATCATAGGCTCCCTTTTCGTCTAGTTGTTGATTTCAATGTTAGTGCTGGTCAGTGGGGCATTTTTAGTAGATTCAGTTTTTGTTCTTATGGTTTCTTTGTCTACTGATATACTTGTCTAAATTTACTTAACTATATAGTCACAGACACACATGTAATGTTATTATGTATAAGTATGTATATATATATAAATCCTTATATATATATATATATATATATGTATATATATATATACATATATATATATATATATATATATATATATATATATATATATATATATATATATAAATATATATATTAAGGTGAGAAAGATGTTTGAATGCAGCAGAGCAGTGATAGCGAATTTTCACGGACAATGCCCGCGAGCACTCGGCAGCAACGGAATCACAAATTCAAGTCCCAAATCAGGTTACCGAGGTAGATGTTTGAATGCAGTAACGCATATTAATATATATATAGAGATTTTTACCTTCCTGACCGGGACTAGAACCCGCGCTGTAAGATTGATAGGTATGGTGGTGAGACCGTTCAGCTACTCGACCCACAAAAAGAATTGTCCAACCAGACGCCTTAAGAGACGTCATGGAACTTACCTATGTGCTCTTAGCAGAGCAGTGATAGCGAATTTTCACTGACAATTCCCGCGAGCACTCGGCAGCAAGTCCCAAATCAGGTTACCGAGGTTATATATATGGGAGAAAGATGTTTGAATGCAGTAACGCATTTTTTTTAATATATATATAGAAATTTTTACCTCCCTGACCGGGACTCGAACCCGCGCCGTAAGATTGACAGGTACAGTGGTGAGACTGTTTTTGAATTTGTGATTCCACTGCTGCCAAGTCCTCGCGGGAATTATCCGTGAAAATTCGCTATCACTGCTCTGCTAAGAGTACATAGGTAAGTTCCATGGCGTCTCTTAAGGCGTCTGGTTGGACATTTCTTTTAGCGGGTCGAGTAGCCGAACGGTCTCACCACCGTACCTGTCAATCTTACGGTGTGGGTTCGAGTCCCAGTCAGGGAGGTAAAAATTTCTCTCTCTCTATATATATATAATATATATATATATATATATATCTATGTGTGTGTATAGATATATATATATATAT
>BOPN01002080.1:231912-235149 GCA_017312705.2 Penaeus japonicus | reverse complement strand
AAAGAGAGAGAGAGAGAGAGAGAGAGAGAGAGAGAGAGAGAGAGAGAGAGAGAAAGAGAGAGACGGAAGTATCTTGGGAAATGGAAGAAGGGAGGAAGGAAGGGAGAAAAGGAAACAAGGACGGCGAGGACAATAAAAGAGTATGAAGAGGGAGGGAGATGTATCTAAAAATTGACGAGAAAAACGGAATTAATTTAGATCCAAGGAAAAGGAAATCTTGGCAATTAGATAATATTGGAGAGAAGGAATGAGAGAGGAAGGGAAATGGACAAGCGAGAGAGTGAAAAGGACAGGGGCATAGAGACAGACAAGTAAATAGACAGAAAGATAGATAGATAGAGAGAGAGAGAGAGAGAGAGAGAGAGAGAGAGAGAGAGAGAGAGAGAGAGAGAGAAAGAAAGAACAAGATACAATATGGTCATAAAATTCAAATAATAATTGTATGGATAAAAATGATGGTTGTGACGTTGATCATAAAGGTAATGATAAGGATCGGTGTGACAATGAGCTATGGTAAGAGCTATTGACATAGCAATGATGACGGTAAGGGTAATGAAAATACGAATTATGATGAAAAAAACATAATAATGATAATAGAAATAATAGTAATAATCAAATTGATAATAATGATGATAAAACAATAATGATAGTGATAATTATGATAATAAAGTAATAACAATGATAATAATGATGATGATGATCAAAGTTAACATTATAATGATGTTAACAAGGATGGTAATGATCATGATGATAAGAATGATGATCATAAAGGTATGATGATAATAACAATGACAATAATAATGATCATGATATCAATTATTTTTATCATCATGATTGATGATAATAACTGTAATAATAACGATGTATTCATGATCATGCTAATGATACCAATGATAAAAGAACGGCAACGACCCCCCCCCCCCCAGCCCATCCTATTCATCAACAAATGAACGTTCCGTGCGGACACATACCTCCACTTTAATATCCAGACAGCAAACATTACCTCGGTCCCAAATGCCACATTGACAAGTGACCCTCCAAAGACATGACAACTCCTCTCTCATCGTCTGACCTTAGACCTGTAATAAAGTCTAACAAGGAGATGTAGTGAGGAGTGAGGAAAGGCCCTATGCAAATCAGGGCTGGGAAATCTCATCGTATCAGCACATTTCCTGGCTCATTTTTTTCTCTCTTTTTCCGTTTTATCTCGGAGGGGGGGGGCGAGGAAGAGAGAGAAAGAGAGAGATAGAGAGAGAGAGAGAGGAGAAAGAACACGAGGAGAACCTGCTCAGGAGAATCTCTCTCTCTCGCTCTTTTTTCTTGCTTTCCATCATTTCTTGCTATTATATGTAGAAAAGATGTGCATGGTAATGGACATCTTCACCAAGCACATGTTACTGCAGCGTTTCAATGTTCCATCAGAATCATATACACAAGCTAAAGTGAAAATCATATATGAAGATGTGTGTTTAGTAGGTTTCTTGGCGTCCCTAACCTGTCGCTAGTAGTCTGCTCAATGAACTTACATAATGTGAAACTGCTAAACTGGCTGTTCATATTTTTCTTCGCTGTAGTAAATGCTACTTCTAGTATTTCGAGTTTTGTTTGCATAAAGTTCTGTACGAATAGGATTGTATAAACAAGGTATACAATATCGAAAAGCATCAATTACTTATCGTGCACTGTGTAGTTTTCATGTATTCATGCATTTCAAATTCTGAGACAATGAACACAACATTTCCTTTTATTCCCCCCCCCCCCCCCCGTCCCATCATCAATACCTCTCTCTCTTCCCTTTCTTTGAATTTCGCTGCTCCCTTTCCATTATTTTCAGTGTAGTTCCATTCTTAATTTATAGTGCAGAAAGGAGTTACGATAAATATTTATTATTGGAAATTACGGATGCAAGAACTTGATAAAGGAGGATGAGAAAAATACTAGAAAGATGGGGAGAGGAAACTGAGAAATATAAAAGAAACGATACAAAATATATCATAAAAAGTAAGCAGCGAGGGGGAAAATCTGTATCATAAACTCAAAATGGTAAGGGAAGAGAAGGAGAGATAATAATCACACACCCATACATGTTACCAAACCGACAACCAGCCATCCATCCAGCCCACAAAAGCGCCCACCGATATAGGAAGACAGCCAAAGACACCGCCAGCCAGCGAACTAAGCGGACACACACACAGACAGACAAACAGAAAGGACAGAGAATCAACGAGGCTCGGCAAAAACGTCTATCTGCCGCAATTCGTCAGAAACGTCGGCAACACTGCGTCAGTGATAAATCGTTCTCCCGGTGTGGGTTTTTGAGGTAAATATGAGAAGCCACTTTATTCGGCTATGAATTGTTGTTGTTTTATGTCGCTGCCATTGTATTTGGTGTCTGGAGTTTTATGTCACTGTATTATTGTTGCTGTTGGATTTGTCATCATTTGTATTATCATTTTGATTTTGTTGATATTACTATCATAAATGTTACTGTTATTGTTATAGCGGTATTATAGTCAATATTATTGGTAGGGGTGAAATTCGTTTGTGTTATATGTTATATAAAGGAACCTATCATTATCATCATTATTGTTATTCTCAAATCGTCATTATTAGCATCATTATGATCGATGTTATTATCATTATTGCTATTATTATCATTATCCTCATCACCTCTGGCGGGGTGTTTATAGTTCATGCCGCTTTGTAGTTTATCATCACACACACACATATGCAATAAGAAATATACATACACACACACACATATATAAATAAATATATATATATGTATATATATGTATATATATACATATATATACATATATATATATATATATATATATATATATATATGTATATGTATGTATATGTATGTATATGTATGTATATGTATGTATATGTATGTATATGTATATATATATATATATATGTATATGTATATATATATATATATATATATATATATATATATATATATATATGTATATATATATATATATATATATATACATATACATTTATATATATACATATATATATATATTATATACATATATTCATATATGTATATGTATATATACACATATATATATACATATAGATATACATATATGTATATATACATATATATATAGATATGTATATATATAATGTATAAATATATTTTTTTATATATAAACATATACATATCTATATCTATCTATATATATGTATACATATTCATATTTATATATATACATA